>JAVJIF010020868.1:0-99608 GCA_038442645.1 Agave tequilana | reverse complement strand
ATATATATATATATATATATATATATATAGGGGTTACTGTACCTCACCGACGGCTGAGGGAGTTTCTCAGCCGGCGGTGACGTGGCTGAATATATGCCACATATCAGCCGCAGAGTGTAGGCTCCAAAAAAATCCCGCCTAAACAATCGTGAAACAAATTGACAAAATACCCCTTTTTTACTTCTAAACTAGCATAAACTCATCCACAAATAAAATTTACCTACAGAATTTTCAGCTGAAATATATCTACAGTTATAAAATTTCTAATTCTACTACAGACGAAACATGATATCGTTCAGCACTCTGACGACAGACGCTATCTTTTTTACATGCCTTATGTAATAGAATTCTTACCATTTTACAAAGTCTACGATCGTATTCGCAGTCATAGTATAATAAAACTTTCGAACATTGCGACCTCGTCGTAGAATTAATACAATATATACTTTTAATTTTATATGACGACTGCGGCACTAGTCGCAGTCATAGTATAACAAAAACTTTTTTATATCACGTCTGCGACCCTAGTGGCATTCTTTTTTTATATCACGTCTGCGACCCTAGTCGCATTCCTTATTCCCATAAAAATAACAGACGAAACATGCTATCGTTCAGCACTACGACCTCGTTCAGAACAGCGACCAAGAGACGCAATCTTTTTTCAGCACTGCGACCAAGTCGCAATCTTTTTTCGAATGCCTTATGTAACAGATTTTTTATAAGTTACACAAAGTAGATTAGCACTGCGACCCTGAGATCAGTTCGCGTATATCACATCTTATAAAAATATTATATTAATTACACTGAATTAAATGAAGTAATTAATATTCTATCTACTGTGATACAACAACAGTCTCAAAAAAAGAGATGCACTAATATTAATCTAGATAAAGAAAAGATGAGCACCATACGTAATCTAAAGATATAGGAAAACATTCTAAAAAAAGTTAATTTGTACTTCACGTAGTAAACTCTGGAAAAAAGGAACTCTTCGGATTCTCCCGCCATAACTCTTCAATTAAATATTTAATTTTTTTTATCACTTCTTCCCATACTCAACCGTTACCTATAACAATTATTATTACTATTCATGTTCTTTCACATTCTTTACCTTTATATAGTGCTTGTAACTAATATATTATCTCATATCTAAAAACTATATTTTTGGTCTTCCTTTTCAATTTGATTTCAAAAACTTTCAGAAAACAATTCATTCTTGAATCATGTCTTCCCCATCTTCTTCCTCTGAACACTCAGATTTCAACTTCAATCATTCCCCTACTGGTCCTCTTTCTTCAGGGTATTCTAATGAATCTGATACCAGTCTGGACTTCACTCCTTTTGACTATCTCACTACATCAAATAATATTTTAACTGATCCTCCTCTTCATAAGTATGATGAAGTTTTCATGTGGGTTAGTGAGGAGGAAATTATTCATCAGCCACTTGACAGAGACATGCTTGATGAAAGCATGTCCTCTGATGCTGGATGCTCGCTTTCTCGACACGGATCGGAGGAAGAGCTGGATAGAGACGATCCATTCTGGGAGTTTATCAATGAACAAAAAACCCTCAAAAACAAGAAGATGATGAGGAAATAAGTGATGAATAGGAAGACGAGGAGAATGAAGATGACGAATCTGCTTATGATGGTGATGACGACGAGAATTAGGATTTCCTGATCTTCTGATATTCAACGTTATTTTGTCTTCTGTTGACACCTTTTAATGCTCTTTTTTTGTAAGGTCTCTTTCTGACTATATTATGTTATAAATAAAATTTACTTCTATCTGTAAAAAAATCTTTCATATTTTTAGAATACATATAATGTATGGCGTATAGTTATTATTTCTGCATTTTATCTGCGATAATGGTCGCAGTACTCATATAATAATTACATATTAAACTGCGACAATGGTCGCTGTCCAGTCATAAAACAGTTTAATCGTTTTGCATTCAATAAAGTTATAAACAGCTGTCATGGTCGCAGTCCAAAATTAAACTATATAAATAATAATACTGCGAACATGATCGCAATCCTCTCAAATCAGTATATTTCACTGTATATTTCACTGTATATCACAAATTAGAAACTGCAACTACTGTTCTTAAACACTGCGACCATAGTCACAGTCCTACTTCGCATGCAATAAGTAAAAAATATTCGTAGTTTATAGGCGGCTGAGACAACAATTACAGTGAAGAGCAAACATATAAAACTATACGTAAACTGTGACTATAGTATCAGTCCTTAGTCACCGTTATTACATTTAACTTAGCAAAAAAAATCATCCAAAAAATGCTGTCGTGAGTACTGCGATCATAGTCGCAGTCCTTGATCGCATGCTATATGTAAAAAACAATTTAATAGTTCATAGGCGGCTCAGACAACAGTCACAGTGAAGAACAAATATATAAATAATACATAAACTGCGATTATACTATCAGTTATTAGTCACCATTATTACATTTAACCAAGCAAAAAAAACGTCCACGACTTGCTCTCATTAAGCACTGCGATCATAGTCGCAGTCCTTGTCCGAATTCAATATGTAAAAAAATTAATAATTATACATTACATGCGAAAAAAAGTAAACTGCGACTATATTAAAAATCAATAAATTTCAAATCAGATAACCAAAAATTAATAAAGAAGCATTCAAATTAGTTTCGTGATTTGATAAAAATTGGTGACAGTTTAAAAAAATAATAATAATTTATACATTACATGTGAAAAAAATAAACTGCGACTACATTAAAAACAGTAAATTTCAAATCAGATAACAAAAAAATTAATAAAGAAGCATGCAAATTAATTTCGTGATTTGATAAAAATGGTGACAGTTTGGCCGCAGTTATAAAAGATAATTGTGACAATATTGATTACGTCAGAAATATAAAAAAATGATAAACTATACAGATCTACTGTCTTTTACCGCAAGGGTATTTAGTAAATTTCAACTGTTTCAATAGGCGGGGCGTCCTTTCTAGTGTGGTTAATAATGTGTCACATCACCGCATGCTAGAGGGTCTCTCAGCCGTCGGCTGATATACATTTTTCTCATATATAATATATATATATATATATATATATATAATATATATATTATATATATATTATATATATATATATATATCATGTCTCCATCGACTGAGTACGCAATCCTCGACCTGTCCACAATAACGACATAAGAGAACAGTATGAAACAGTAAGAAGTATTGATTATACGGTAACCAAATAATTCGTATAAAACCAAAGGTAAGTAAGTCTGGAGGTTAAGTACAGTAATACAGGTATAATGTCAAGCAAAAGACTGGTTGCGTATAATATGATAATAGCAGGAGATTTATGCAGTAGTATACAGGTGGTAAATCAACAATATATAATATAATAATAATAAAACTGAAAATTTCAAATTAAACCCGATGAAAGCAAATACGGCAAACCACAGTACAATCCAGATTACGGCTTCATGAGATAAGTACTTCGAAGGAATAATCCAAATAAGTAAACCCTCATCTATATGCCTTATATCTCACTTTATCGTTATCTGAATGTATACAACCCGAATTGCAAAACACAATGAATTATTAATTAGTATCTTATTATTATTCATCCGAGCCATATATCTAAGTATGTATACAGGATTACGTTCCATCCCACATACCTCCATATATGAGTAATTCGAGGTTGTTATAAAACTGATGATGAAACAATGGGTTATATTTACAGTGGGTCCTGTACATACACGGAACTACAGCCCAGGATGTTTCGGTACTGATCCGGAATCTGCCGCTAGGAAAACAGGAGGTGGGTCTTATATTATGCCCATTTAGGAATGTAACAGGAGGTAGAAAGTTAGCGCTCCCCTCGGAACACCTGGAAGCCCTCAGGTAGAATCGAAAGTTGAGTTGCACAACATATCTAATAACACTATAAACATATTCACCACTTGAGTCCATCAGCTTCCCTTTTACCCGATGTAAGTTGCTTTTTATAGTTTATTATTATTTAATTATCATATTACGTGAATAGTGTTGGCCCAATGGCCTTCCACTCTAGTTTTGATGATGATCAACACTCATGTGTTATGTTTACTAATATTCTTGTGTTTCTAAGTTTCAGATCATTAACAGGATATTAGTTGGTGATTAGCTTCAACAAGATGATTAGAAGCTTATCATGGTGATTCCGGTGCCAAAGCTTAAAGATCATACCTTTGCACTTGGAGAATCACGGAGTTTTCGAGCAAGTCTACTTGAAGATGAAGATCGTCAAGAAGACTTAGGTATCCTAGTTTAGATAGAGTTTTAGATCCATTTGTAAAGCTTAGTTTAGTTGATATGCTCAAGTGCACAAATCACACACGTTTTATGATTGAGTTTTGGTTTTCATGGATAGTTTATCAAAACAAGTTTACATATGGTATATGTATAGTAGATGTTTTCTATTTATACATACATGCTTTAACTTGGTAAACAAACTTATTTTGATATCCCTATTCATGTTTTGGAAAAATCAAGTTTGACAAAATACAGGTTTTGTTTTTGATAAAATTTGCAAGACTCTAAAATGAATTGATATGTTGATATATTGTCTTGAAATTTTTATCACATGTTTATGTTTTAACATAAAATGATAAAACAAGTTTTAGAAAAACATATTTTTTAGAAAAACAGTTTTTATTGTGATTAAAACTATTTTTTAGATTTACTGTGAATTTATGGGATTTTTATTGAGTGAAAAGACCTATTTTCAAACCCGTATCTGTGCAGTTCTGCACTGTGCCTGCCAGGCCAGTTCGGTCGACCGACCGGTCGACCGCACCAAGTGGCCGTCGACCGGGTCGGTCGACCGATGTGCACAGACGTGCACGCTGGCTACACATTGTAGTCGGTCGACTGGACCGGTCGACCGAGTTGAGAGTTCAACTCTCAGGATGTTTCGGTCGACCGGGCCGGTCGACCGCTAGTGCCCAACGGTCACTTTTCTGACCGTTGGCGGTCGACCGGGCCGGTCGACCGACGCCTGTCAGAGCTGCCAGCTCAGCTCTAACGGCTAGTTTTCTGTTTGGCCTATATAAACTCCATCTCTTTGGGGATTTTGGCCAAGTTTTTTTAAGGAGAAAAATTTCTGGTTTCTAGAGGTTTTAAAACAAGTTTTCAAAAGTGTTTGGGCTTTAATTCTTCAATCTTTATTGTTTTAGGTTTTTGGAAAATCAAAGAAAAGAATATTTTGGGAGATTTGTCTTGGTTTTCATTCTATATCTTTTGGAAGGATTTTCCCAAGTGATTTTCTTTGTTGCTAGTTTTCCAAACACCTAGTTTTTCACACTTGAGCTATATCATACTATCCTAAACTATTAGGATCTTTGTTTGGTGGAAAAAGAAAGAAAGAGAAGAGTTTGAGGTTGTTTGTTGTAAACCTCTTTGTTGTAAACACCCTTTTATTTGTGAATCCCTCTTCGGTAGAGGTGATCGGGTGATTGAGTTGTATCCCTCAAGTGTGAGGTGATAGTGTTGGTTGTGAGCCTCTTCGGTAGAGGTGTTGTGGATTGTGGTTGTTGTAGCCTCGGTGGCTTTGTAAGTTGAGAGAGGAGTTAGGTACTCCTTATAGTGGATTGGGAAATCCTACACGGTGGTGTAGGCGGGGATGTAGAGCAAGGTGCTCGAACCTCGAAAAAAATCTTGGTGTTTGCGTTTTGATCCATTGTCTCTCTAACTCTCTCTCTTATAATTGTGCAAAGCATCATACTCATCATCATATCATACTTGCTTGTGTTGAGCATTGATTCATTCATATCTTATATTGCTTGTGTTGTGCCTTGCATTTCTTATTGTCATATCTATTATATGCTTGGCTTGATTGTGTGTATTTCATATTGCTTGAATTGCTTGGTGTGTGTGTGCCTAACTTATACTCATCCAACAAGAGCTTCACATAGCACCTCAACCCATTTCAAGGGGAATCAAGGGGAGTTAGTCCAGAGCCTCGAAAGGGGAATTCGGCTACACTTGTTGTATTGTATTAGTTTGTGCATAATTTGCATTAGCTTCCACATTTAGCGCACTTAGTTTGCATTAAGTTTCTTAGATTAGCAATTACACCTATTCACCCCCCCCCCTCTAGGTGTTTTTCAAATAGCAGGAGCAGGACAGGTTCAAGAGTTATAAGAGTACATAAGTACTAGAAATATAGGTCACTGTTATATAATAGAGGATATCTAGACTGGATTCCTATAAATATGATAATCACAGGTCAAGCAGTCATGTATCAAGTGGCAGGTCAAACAGGTTTCAGGTGATAGCATGCAGAAGTCAGGTGTCAAGTAATAGTATGATCGATATCACTATCATATATCTCAATATAGAAAAATAGTACCGATACAAAAATCTGTAAGAATACAAGAATGGTACCGATACAGGGGATCGGTATGAATATAAAAAAAGGGTACTGATACAGGAGATCAGTACGAATACAGGGAATAATGTAGTTTTGAAAAACAGTATAAGTACAGGTTTCAAACTCTTCACAACTATCAAGGAAAGAAAATAGTTAGATTATCAATTAGGCAAGCGGGCAGGCAAGTAAGTGAAAATTCAAGTGGAGCTAAGTAGGGTTGGAGTGAAGTTAACATACAACACAAGATGCTATCATGCTCGGCGTGGTTACCACTCGCAGCACAGCTAAAACGCACGTGTTGCAGCATGCGTATGAATGCCATACTACCGCTCACGGCACAGCCGTGCACACAGGGCAACTATGCTCGACGGAGTTAGCGGTAAAGTGCTGACACTAGGTCCGCCTACTAGGCGTAGCATAAAAAAAATTCAGAGTACTTTAATAAATTTCGGAGAGGTTAAACCCAGAGGCTGAGCAAATAAGGGTATAGCTAAACCGTGACTGACAAGGCTACACAATTAAGTTCGGCTCGCAGGCACACGGTATAGCTATTAAAACCCAGGGGTTTGAGCAAAACGGGAGCGTAGTAAACCGTGTCAGACGAGGTATCGAATAGGCTAATTACACAGTCTCACGGCTTAGCTAGGCTCCCGACGAAGCTGAAAAACCCAGGGGTTTAGCCCGAAAGTTGATATAAAACTGCAGAGCGGTTAATCCCGGAGGCTAACAATCACGAAGGGTCGGCCACGCAGTAATAGTATCGCAGGCAGTATGTGTGTATGTGTGTGTACAGGAAGTAAGCTACACTAATACAAGCATTCATCGCATCGATATAGATACATGTCCACAGAATACCTGTACACACCCACACTGATACAATACCACATAGTTACATGTCCACAACACTGATATACATGCCTTCCATCAATACAAATATATAGTCTCAGGAATACAATATAAATCTCAAAAATACGATAAAGGCACCCGTTGAAGTGGGGTACCCAAAATGCGAGAACACTTGCCTAAATATCTTTGAAAAACACCGTGAAATCCTCAAAGTTCGGACTCCAAATCAAACAACGCTGTGCACATTGAATATATTAAATATAATATATTAATATAAATAATAATATAAAGAGAGAGAAAAGAAGTTAGAGGGGGTTAATTTAGGGAGAGAAATTAGGAGATAGGGAAGCACAGGTCAGAGAGAGTAAGAGAATGCGAGAGAGGACGAGAGATAAACATGGGAAGAAGCTGAACGCGGAGGTGGAGGACGCGGGGGTGATGTGGGGATAGACGCGGAAGTGGAAATGTGGGCACGGAGTAGTCTGAACGCGAGGTTCGTAGGGTGGACACAGGGTTGGAGAACGCAAGGGTGGAGGTCACTAGACGCGGTGGTGCGTGCGCATGGGTGTGACCGCAGACGCTGAGGTAGAGGAAGAAGCAATGGTGGTTGGACACGGGCATGGGCGCTGCTAGACGTGGGGGTGGTTCTAGGAGGTGGTTGGAGAAAGAGAGAAATAGAAAAAGAGAAAGAGATAGGGAAGAGAGATATGGAGATGGAAGAGAGTAGGGGAAAGGGAGAGGATAGCGGGGGCCTGGGACCACGCTCGCGCGGCCGTGGGTGGTGGCGCAGCGGTGGTTACCAGAGGGGGAGAGATGGAGGAGAGAAAAAAAAAAGAAGAAGAAGAAGAAGAAAATAGACAGAGGGAGGAAAATATTATAGGAAAGAGGGGGCTTGGCCTGAGAGGAACTTGCCAGCATGGTGCACCGGTGGCCAGGGCGTCACGGCCAGGGTCCGGCAGTGGTCTGGACCCTGGCGGAGAAGAGAAGATGGAGAGTGGAGGTGTTAGGTTGAAGATGATAATGGAGATGTTGATAGTGCTGATGATGAAGGATGATGATGATCGGTGAAATAGAGCTGGTGATTTAGGCATTGGGGTGGCGCCGGTGGGGGGCTAACACCGGGATGTGTTGGGTTGATGAAGCAAGAAGTAGGAGGAGAAGAAGAAAATGAAAGAGAGAGAAAGAAAGTAGATTAAAATGAGAGGGGGAGGTGATGTGATGGGGATGTGATGGTTGGCATGTGATGGGAGTGGAGTACAGGTTGGTCACTTGGAAGCCAGGTGAGGAAATAGAAAGAAAGAACATAAAGGAAAAAAGAGAAGAGGAATTTGACCAAATATAAAATATTATTTAATTAAGATAAATTTTGAGTAACTCAGAAAAATCTCCAAATAATTTCAAAAATAGAAAATGATATCTTCAGAAATAACATGAAATCGGATTCAAGAAATTCTGTCAGATTTTCAAAATAAAAATCCTAAAATCGACATGTTATACTGGTCGACACCAAATCTGATTGAAAATTAATTCAGAAAAATCTCTAAAAAAGCACTAAAGTAAAAAAATGTGACTTTAAGAAACAATATGGAAGTAGACTTCAGAAATTCAATTTTGTTTGCAGATTAAAATTCATGAAATCGATCAGCGACACTATTTGGTACTGATTTTGAAGATTTTACAAAGTAATTCAAAAAATCATGAAAAATTCAAAATATTGAAAAATGATGTTTGAAACTAAAATCGGTCAAATCTGACAATCAGAAAGCCCAAATCGAGTAATATACTAAGATCGGGTCCCTAGTTCAGACTTGGACTGACTCTGGGTCCAGGAATCCAGATCAATACAAAACAATCGCATAAATAATCATAAAACAAAAAGCAAATACAAAAAGTAAATTGAAAAAAATATGATCAAAAAGTCAGAACACGTATCTAAGTACGTATTCCGGGGATGAGGTGTTACAATGAGTCACTCTATAGATGATCAGAACCGTTCATCTTAATCTACATACTCAAATTAGGTTAATAATAAAAAATCACATATTTCATGTCTTTTTACTAATACATTAAGTAGTTACACAAAATATGTTATATTAACTTAAAAAAATTATCATTTGATTCATTAGTAAAAAAATTCGAAATCACGTGCTTTTTAATTGTTAGCTTAATTTGGATATGTAGATTAAGATAAAAAGTTCGGATTATTCATTAGATGGCTTACAGTGAAGTTCTCATGAAACTTAATGGGAGAACCGTTTTCTCATAAATATATATATATATATATATATATATATATATATATATAAAAGAGAGAGTGAGAGAGAGATGTCTCTCAGCCAGTGGCGATAATCGCAATGTTTTGTGAGGGTGGTTGTGACCATAATTACAGTGTTTTGTGAGGAATGCGACCATAATCGTAGTGCTTTTGTGAAAACTGTTACCATAATCGGAATGCTAATTAAACTGATAATATCTGAATTTTTATGACTATAACCAGATCGCAATGCAACTGATGACTAAAGTATTGATACCTCATTTGTAAAATAGTTTAAATTAAACCTCTACAAAAATAAGAATCCATCAACAATCATCAACAAAAACACAATGTACTCCATAGTTAAAATTAAAATGTGTATAATTACACATATTCTACCACATCTTGATGTATCTCCCAATTCCCACCTCCCTTCATCATCTTCCCTCTTCTCTCCATCAGCCCATCACCAAACTCAAAAGCCAGAGAGAAATAGAAAAGAGCATAATATAATTGCCGGCGGCGATTCATATTCCATTAAAAACACCTTTTTTTTTTCTTTTCATTGCATAAAAATCAAGCAATATGAGAACAAGGAACATATCAAATCTTCAATCCTGAATCTAATCGGCGGTGATTAAAGAGTCAAGCTCTCAAGTTCCGCAGCTGCAGTCAGAGCATCGGACGAGGCCGTTCTCGTTGCAGGCGTTGCAAGTCCTGAACCCGCTCTTCTCCGAGAAGTACTTGTGGCTTCCGCTGCACGTGCCGCACAGCACGAATCTCATACCCCCGCAGGCGTCGCACACGCCGGCGGTCGCCGCGGGGACCCCCTCCACGTGCTTCTTGAGCTCACCGGTCTCGTGCAGCTGCTGGATCTCGTCGAACCCGCCGACGTACCGCCCCCCGATGAAAACCCTAGGGAGGGAGAGCTGCTTCTTGCCGAGGATCTGCTTGAGCTCGGCGAGGAACCCCGAGTCCATGCTCAGGTCCCGCTCGTCGATCTCCACGCGGAACCCGCGGAGGATCGACCGGACGGCGCGGCACTCGTCGAAGGTCCGCCGGACCACGCGGAGGCTCGTGTAGTACAGCACGATCTTCTTCTCCTCCGCCGACGAGGCGGTGGCGGCGGACGGGAGGGACCGCCACGCGCGGAGGGCGGCGGAGGCTACGCGGACGCGGTGGAAGACGGCGGCCCGGCGGATCATGACAGGGGAAGGGCTGGCCGCGGCGACGGCGGTGCTTGCCGCCTTCTCGTTTTCATCCTCGACGAGAGATCGGAGATCTCTGAAGGAGAAAGAGGGGTTGAGATGAGGACCGCCGCAAGCAACGCCAGCATTTCCTCCGCCGCGAGGAGAGAAATTGCTCCACCGTGGCCACATCAGATTTTTTTTTTGTTTATATGGAGAAAAGAATGAAGATGAAGATGAAAATCAAAAATAGATAGAAATGTATGGGTGGGAAGGGCTGGAAAGGAGGAGATGTGGGGGAAGAAGGAATGAAGAGGGTTGGAGGGGGCAACTAACAGCTTTTTTAAGAAATTTTGTATTTGTTACAAGTAGTGAAATTGGGAAATGTTTGCTATATTTGATATTTAAATAAGTGAAAGGTTTTTTGAAATGGAATGATGGGAGTTGCCTAATTTCGTTGGGATAGTTTTGGGATTTGTTGAGGAGTTGGTTAAAAGAGGGAGAAGAAAGGAGAGGAGTTAAAATAGGAGGGGGTAGAGAAGAGAAAGTAAATTAATAGAATAGGAATTTTACATAATTTAATGAATGAATAATTGCTTACTTTGGAGAGGAATTAATTGAAGGCGAAATATTATGAGGTGGGGATCATTGATTAAGTAGAGAAGGCGTTTTCTAATCAAAGGGGGATGAATTGTGATGTGAGAGATTAAAGCTCAATTAGAAGAATTAGAAGGGAGCATGTTAGCTCCTTCGGGTGAAGAATCGGGATGGTTTTCTTGCGATGTGGGCCACACGCTTTAATGGCCATTTGGGTTTTTGTATGATGCAAATAGATGTAACTTTTTTTTTTGAAATATAAGTTGTAGCCGGGTACAAGTGAGATTTGAACTTTAAAGTTTTTATCACTACAAAGAGATTTTATTACTATGCTACCATTTTGACTATTTATTTCATGAAATTGCATTCCTATCTTTATTATTATAATTATGAAGAAATGCTAATCTTGGTGGAGAAATTTATTCTATATATTATCCTAATTTTCTATATGCGTTGCACTTTAGAGCTTTTTTGAAAGAGAAAAATGAAAAATATGATTAAATGTTCGAGTCACAATAGTTCCCATTGATATGTGTATTAGCCAATAAACTGATCCATGCATCATAAATGTATAACAGATAAAAGAATCCATTGAGGACATAAAACAATGTCTAAATTGTTTGCAATTAACATTTATAAACAAAAGACAACTAACATGTAAGAGTTATACATAAAAATTAATGAAATAAGCTTCAATAGTCCCCAAAAGCCATTGTAATGTAATCTAGTTTAACACAATGGATTAGATTTGGGATTTCTTATCACTTCGTTTTGTATTGAATGGTTTAATACTTAAATTATAATTATCCACTACTTCATTAGGGATTATGATTTCCTCGAGTGTAAAAATAGAAATGAATCGTGTGGTACAAAATTAACCATAAGTACATGTAAAGCAATAGATGATTGTGATTGAAGCATTGAACACACTGACAGAGTGGTCTGTTTCCAAAAACGCAACTTAACATTTTTTTTTTTATGAAAAAAAAAAAATACTCTATTATGTTTTTTTTTTGAACCTCGATTTTTTTTTTTAAAGTATGATGATAATGTACTTGTTTCATTATTTACTTTTTAATGAAAGTCGATGGATATTGCCTACCTTTTACTAAAGGAAAAAAAAAAGTACTACTCTAATTCGTCAGAATAATGATCTAATGACATTATTGCTTGTTTAGATGTTATGGTTTCTCTCAATCCTCATCTAGCCCATTCGTAAGCTGTTGAGTTTGCTTCTCAGTGGGCGTATTCGAATCTCATGAGGGGCAATAATTTCCTCACAGGGTCATGCTCCGGAAATTTTCTATCACAGTCGAAAGGTCAGTTGTAGTGTACAAAAAATTCTGAGATACTCTTATATTAAAAAAAAAATAGTTACGATTTCGAGTTGACTCTCATAGTACCAATAATTTTGATGCTTGAGCAGCAATGAATCAAATTGCAAGCAACTCTACCACCATGTTAATTACTTCTTAGCTCTGTTCAGTCTGAGCTCTCTGAACAGTCAACTGACTTAGTAAGGTTGCACGTTAACAAACTTACCTTGACTTTACTCAACAAGTTCACATAATTCTCTCGTGACAGCTCAAAATACCCAAAATCGTTGGGTTCTGGTTGAATGTGTCGGAAGTTTGTTTAATGGCTTTAATTTTGGATCTCTCTTCTTCTTTAATTTTATGGGAAAAAAAAAATTTTATTTTCTGTTGAAATTTTATGTAAGGAACAAGGTACCGTTGACTATGGGCCCTCCGTGTTCAATCCAGCAAGTTATTAAGCTCAGCCCCTCCTCTGTTTATATTATTAAACTAGAATTTTGCCACGTGAAATGCACATTTCTAACAAAATGCAGATGCCCCTGTCTTAGTCAGTAGAGCTCCTAAAAATTAATTTCATTTAAATTAATAACTTTTTTAAATTAATAAGAATTCTCGGTACCAACTCGGGTCAATGTAAAAAATTAATAAATCCCTCTATCGTAATAATTAATAATTTCTTTTTAAACTTGGTTTAAAATTTTGGTCCCCACTGTCGTATAAATTAATAATTTTATAAAATTACAAAATATATTACATATAATATTTAAAAACTAGAAAAGTACTTCAAGATGCTAGTTTGCACAAAGTCACTATGTTTGATATTTTTTACTTCATCTTTTGAATTGTACTAAAGATTTTATTGTGATCATCTTCTTATTGTAACCAAAAGATTTCAACTAAATTTAGCATTTCAACAGCCTTACTTGTTGGGATTTTAGGTGCCTCATGACAATCGTCGCCATCATCTATCTTAACCACACCTTCATTATTCTGCTTTGTGATATCATTGATGATATCCTGTTAAGTTGGAGTGTAACACACTTCTTCTTCCCAGATGTTAAGTAGATGATTGGCATCCATGATTTCTATAATGGAAGCTTTAAATTTGTTGTTCTAATTCACTAAGTCGATAATATATTTGCAAAGAGATTTTTGAGGAGCTTACTAATCAAAGTGAGATTTTTAAGGAAATTAAATGTTATAGAGCCGTTGGAGGAATTTGAAGGACATGAAACATTAAAGAGAAGCATTTTCTAAGACAAAATAACAATTTACAAGGTAAAATTCTTCAAATTATTAACCTTTTTAAATTAATGCTCAAGAGTGGATTCCAAGAATATTAATTTAAAAGTGTTGTACTGTAATAAGATGTATTAAAATTTTCTAAAGTTCTAAATAGCTTGTATCTTTGGAGAGATGAGTTCAAACATTATAATATGAGGCTCGAAGTTGGTGCTGAAAAATAATGCATGAGCAATACAAGATCAGAGTTATGCATGCATTAATGACTTTTTTAAAGTGAATAAGTTTGAAATGAAGAGTCCTAAAGAATTTTATGTGAGAGATATTATTGACAACACGTGACTCGTGTGAAACATGTGATCCATTTGAAAGAAACCCTCATAAAATCAATCAGATCCTAAAATCTCTCCATGATTATAGGAACACATGGGACTCATGGGCCTCATGCACCATGTGTTTCTCATTCTCTCTCTCAATCAATGTTTCCTATTGTTTCTCCTAAATCAGTATAAACATGTGACCAATATGTGTGTATATATACAACCAATAACCATAGATAGTGATATCTTGTCATTATACAAATAAGTGTTCTTCTCCTTCTTCTTTATCTTGGTATCAGAGCAACTCCTATATCATGTCAAGTATTTGTTGGTCCCGAGATGATGGCAATTGTAGGATCTCCTATACACGTCAACACTCAAATAAAGATATTAGTGTAAATATAAAGTACTTGCAATAAAAGAAATTAAATCACAGAAAAGATAACAATCGCAAACACAAGTGATTTATCCTGCTTCGGTCCTCGTGACCTACATCCAGTCCTCAAACCACCCGCTTGAGATTTGTCTTTATCTTTTGACTTTGTACACCCAAAATCAACACCTTGCACACCACTTGACAAATCCTCTTTGCCAAATGTGTACAATTCTTCTTACAATCAAAAAGACCACAACACCTTGTACAAACTCTCTTCAACCCGAAGACGCTCTTGTACAATGCTCCTCTTTGAGTGATTACAAACTTTCCTATAAGCCTTGAATCTGTATGTGATCGTGGACAATAGTTATTATAGGTGGACTTTCAGAAATCTTCACAATAGAGTAGAAATTGGTGAAGAAATAGAAAGTGGAAATAAGTTTTCAGAAAACCAGAATTTTGAACAGAGTTTTTGGTCAGAAAACTTTTGATTTTAATTGGTGTTTTTAGCCTAAGATAACATACCTATTTATGCTAAAATCCATAGTCAGTTAGGGTAGTTATCAGGTCAATTTTGAATATTGAAACGTTGGATAACGTTGGATAAAACACCAGAAAATAGAAACTGTCTAACTGTCAGAAACTGCCATTAGTCGACTAGGGGTAGGGGGTTAGTCGACTAGGTTAGGCAATTTACACTGGGTTAGTCGATACAAAAGAGACCAAGTCGACTAGGTCAAGATTGAATCAAAAGACAAGTTTCTAGAAACCGAAACTAGTCAACCAGCAGAGTTTATAAGTCGACTAGGCCAGGTATTAGTCGACTAGGAAAAACTAGTAAGTCGACTAATATTGAGTGCAGGTCAGAAATAGAGAGTTGGTATGTTTTTCAGAACAAAGACTAGTCGACTACATAATATATCAAGTCGACTATACTATGTATAAGTCGACTACTAAAGGGTATAAGTCGACTAATAGAGTAATGATGTGTGTGTGTGTTTCAAGCTTTTAACATACTATTAACCATTACAATACACATCAATAGCAACTCTCTTTGGGAAGTCTTGATCATGTAGAACTCTTGAATATGCTTGTAATATAGAGCTCCAATAATATGACTTCACAAATGTATCATCAAAAGCAAGTTCCAACATTCTCCCCCTTTTTGATGATGACACTTTGTGTGCATGAATAGTCCCCCTGCAGAAAATATGTTATATGTTCTCCCCCTGCAGAAAATATGTTCTCCCCCTGCAGAAAACAGGTTATAACAGATATAGAAAAACATATGTTCTCCCCCTGCAAAAAATATATTATAACAAATATATATAATAAATGTTCTGAAAATATTTTTCTTATCAAACTTCTTATGCGGTACCTGAAAGATAAACATTAGAATGGTACCAATCATTATAAGATCAAAGCGTTAACCTTTAGGAGACCAAACCTAATTTGAATTTTGTTTCCATCTGTTAGTATACACATAATTGCATGAATTACATATATCATGTATGTATAATGTAATATAAGTATTTTTATCAACAATGCTTAAGTTTTTAGGAATTCATATAAACTTGTTCTTAATTCTTTTTGAAATAATATCAGTATTTCTTTTCACAAAATAATTATATGGATTATGATTCTTTTTACAAACATGTATAGATTTTTCACTATTATTTAAGAATCCAAGACCATAATGATTATGTGACATATTTTGATATGATAACAAATCATTTAACTTTTCTTTTCCTTGATTAAATTTAGTCACATTTTAGAAAATCTCTTCATACTTCATTTTGAAAATTGACATGTCTTTATCTAAAACAGAAATTCTTTCATTTAAAAATATAGTTTCTCTTTTCAATAAAACATTATTTTGTAATAAATTCTCATTATTTTTTTTTGATGATGATATCACTTTTTCAAAATCATCTTTTTGAGAATTTATAGAAGAAATTTGAGAAGCATAATAAGAATTTTCTTTGAAAAGTTTTTCATTTTCCTTTGTCAAAACATTATTCTTTATCTTTTCATTCTTAAGATCATTGTATAATTCTTGAAATGCATCTAAGAGTTCAGAAAATTGTACCTCATCTTCTTCTAGAGCCATGTAACAGATGTTGGCATGTTCAGTGGCTTCTTTTTCATCAGAGGAAGAGGAATCACTATTTTCCCATGAAGCTTGATAGTCTTTCTTCTTTCTGAACTTTTTGCTCTTAAATTTACCTTTATTTTTGAGCAATGGACAATCCTTCATCATATGACCTGTTTTATTACAATTAAAACATTTAAACTTATCTTGTTTCAAGAACTTTTTGAATTTTCTTGAAAGCATTGCCATCTTCTCTTCATCGTTATCTAAATTGTCCGTGTCTGAGAATGCATGGAAGGCAAGTTCTTTCTTCTTTGAGAGAGATTGTTGTTCATCCTTCTTTCTGTCTTCGAGTTGCACTTCATATGTCATTAGATTACCAATAAGGTTTTCTAATGACATTGTTGAGAGATCATTCGCTTCTTCGATTGCAGTTGTCTTCTTCTCTCAATCTGATGTGAGTGCACGAAGGATCTTGCGAACTTTTTCGACTTGGGTGTATTCCTTTCCAAGGGATGATAAGGAATTTGTTATGTCGGTGAACCTTGTAACCATTTCTAAGATGGTTTCATTCTCCTTCATTTTGAAAAGTTTAAACCTATAGATAAGAACAGAAATTTTAGATTTCTTAACTTTATTTGTGCCTTCATGTGTTACCTGTAGTATGTGCCATATTTGATTTCCAGAAGTGGCTGTTGACACACGGTTGAATTCTTCTTTGGTTAAGGCACAGAACAAAGCATTCATCGCTTTGGCATCAAGGTTCGCATTCTTCTTTTGATCATCACTCCAAGCGGTGTAGTTGGTACTCGGTTAGGTGTACGCTGCTTCTACTATATTCCATAGTTTGTAGTTGATTGATTACAAGTAGATCTTCATTCTACACTTTTAGTAGTTGTAGTTCGATCCATCGAATAGCAGTGGACGTTATGTAGAATGTCCTTCTTTGAATTGTGATGAAGGGAATTCCGTTGCCAACCTTGTATGTTGTTGACTGGGTATGCAGGGCTCTGATACCAATTGCTGGTCCCGAGGTGATGCCAATTGTAGGATCTACTATACACGTCAACACGCAAACAAAGATATTAGCATAAATATAAAGTACTTGCAATAAAGAAAATTAAATCACAGAAAAGATAACAATCACAAACACAATTGATTTATCCTAATTTAGTCCTCGTGACCTACATCCAGTCCCCAAGCCACCCGCTTGAGATTTTCCTTTATCCTTTGACTTTGTACACCCAAAATCAACACCTTACACACCACTTGACAAATCCCCTTTGCCAAATGTGTACAACTCTTCTTACAACTAAGAAGACCACAACACCTTGTATAAACTCTCTTCAACCCGAAGACGCTCTTGTACAATTGATTGCTAAAATGAAAGAACAATCAAAGAGTTAAGAATTTACCGTGTAGCTTGTGGCTAACGGGTCGTGTCCACGAGGAGGAATGCGATGGAAGTTTTTCGGTGATTCGTTAAAAACAAAGAATTGTGTTCATTTTTTAGTTGAAAAGAGAATGGAAAGAAGGAGATGATTAAAAGAGAAATTACAACTTTTAGAGAAGGCTTTGGAGAAGGTGATTTAAAAAGCTCGAAGATTATTTTGTTGATTATAATAAGGAAGAAAATCTGGGCTCACTATCTCACTACTCAAAAGTTTATTCTTCTATTGAAATCTTAAGTGCCTCAAATTGATCATAAGCAAAACTTAAAGTTGGTTTTTAGAAAGTTTGAAGTAAAGCACATAAGTTGGTTGGAAGAGTTCACTCTTTTCTTTGAAAATTGTTTAGAATCGAAAGTTAAATTATCAAGCGCGAAGAAGCAAAAATGAAGTAAAAACAGTTCAAGAAACGTTCATGAAAGAAGTAAGAGTTTAATAATCCAAACCCATCCTCATGTGCCTTCAAGAACACTTTCAAGAAAAAGGCTTTAAGTAAGTCATGCAAATGATTCATTGGATCTTTTTCTTTAAAACCAAAAGAGAAGAAGAACTAGAGAGAGTTACAATAGTGAGCCCAGAAAACCGTTTTAGTTACTCATGGAAAATAAAGAAGAAAGCAAATAAATAAGGCAAGCTATACCGTAATACGAGTGGAAGAAAAAGCAGCTCGATTCTTGTATTTATGTCACTTCAATCTTCAAGTACAAGCACTCAATTCCTCTCTCTCACAAGTATTGATACTGGACTACAAATTAAAAAATAAGAATACAACTTTTGCACTATCTAACAAAGAGCCTAAATCCTTAGAAAATAAACACAAATTCTAATCCTAGTCTTCGCTCCCTTTTGCTTTACTGAAACTAGTATTTATAAGGAAAAACCAAAAGGGGGAATCCCGGGAAGATTGGGGAGCAAACGCTCTCCCAACTGATGTAACAAGGCTGCGGAAACGCGGCTTGGGCCGCGTTTTCGCGGCCCTGGTGTGGCCAGGTGGCCACACCCAGTTGGCTAGCTCCCCTGGTTTGGTAAATTTTCCGTATCTTCTTCTGGTTTTCTTGTTTCTGCTCTAAAAGTTGACGAAACAGCCTTTGATTGTTTGGCTTCAACCGCTTGATTCAGGGAGGATTCTTCTCAACCTCTTGATATGCCAAGATTTTGTCCTGATTCCTTGATTTCAAATTTATTCTGAATTAAATCAGAATTTGGTGGCTTTTGGGCTTGTTTCTCTTTTCTTTTTTTTTAGCACTTGGGCCTACATTTAACAAAGGAAAAGAAGACTTATTAATAGGATTTATTAGCTAAAAAGTATGGTAAGGTGACAATGTATATGCAATATATGTGAGTAATCACACCCCCACACTTATCTTTTGCTCGCCCTCGAGCAAAACATCGGACTAATTCTAATCAATTATTAGACCACTTTCGCAGGTCACTCGATTACACTGAGCATATGCAACAAGCCGTTAAACCTCTAGGTTACCCCTAGAGGACGAGTTTTGTCTCGTGAGGGTTTTCAGTAGATTGCACCCACAAAATCCATAAAGAAAGAGAAAAAAGTTAGTATTTTCGAAAAGCATTTTAAAGGAGAAAATATTTGAAGTATATTTGTAAGGCTTTAAGTAATCTATAAGTTATAGGAATATCAAATTTTTCATTCCGAAACTCAGTCTTTATTCAAAAATATGTCATCAATTAAAGTAAGGAGTCAAATTGTACTTCTCATCTAGTCTATTAATTTACCCTGAGTCGTATGCATCATCGTGACTGTGAAGTTGACTAAGGGTTTTTTTTTAACATTAAATCCTATGCCTTATTTATATTTATTTTTGGTGGAATTTATTACTCGATTTCATTAGGATTTTTAATCTGCCCATGTAACGAGCCTTCAGTCGGTGACACCCAAACCGGACAGTTTTAGGGCACTAGGTGAGAAACACCCCTAAGGACTTAAACACTCGAGCAGATAAGGCCACGAAACCAAGATGTACCCTTTTTAGGCGTGAATACTTATGCTTCATGAGGCATAAATACCCAGCTTAATCAGAGGATTTATATATATATACTTTTTTTTCTCAAACTTATCTAATTATCTTTTACATAAATACTAAGGCTTGCTTAGGCCAAAGCACCTAGCTAATCAAAATTAGATTTGTTTATATTTTTTTCTTTTTCATAATATTTTTTTATAAGGCATAAGAGTCTCTGTTTTTAAACCCTAAGTGTGTAAGTGTATTTAATGTGCATATTTCATCAAGGTAAATATCAACACTAAATTACTTTCACAAATTTTCTTCCTAACCCTAAACATCAAACAAATCATCTTATTTTGACCAAGTGTAAGAAATCCTAATTATGATTTTCCTATTCCTTAAAATTGACTTAATTTCTTACAAAAAATAAATCAAAAAAATATTGTTCTTACCTTTCAAAAAGTTTATATATATATATATATATATATTATATATATATATATATATATATATATATATATACAATATTTTTTTTTTCAAGTTATAGTAGTCATCATGTTAGAACCCTAACCCTCCCCCACACTTATCTCACGCATTGTCCCCAATGTATGAAAGAAATGTATACATGCATGAAATGAAATGTAAAAGAGGTGCATATATTATACAGAAATATGTACAATATCAAGTTTCTCCCACACCTAAATCTTTTTCGGTCTTATCCCTCTAGCTCTCTTCTCATCATTCCAATGGGTCCTCTTTATAGGGCACAGTGGGGAGGCCAATTGTTTTGTCATTTTAGCTTCCTGCCTCCCCAGTCTCACCTTCTTTAGGTGTTTCTTCCTCATATTGCTACAATCATTATTCAAAAATTTATCACCACCACCCTTCTCAGTTGGAACTTCTTCATTATGAATGCCTAGGAATTCTAACTCAGTTCCATAGATCTCCTCAAAGCTTAAGTCAACACTTTCCCTTGGAAATGTATAATTAACCAAATGATCCCTAGTTGGTTCATCCGAACACATGAGTTCTTCTTCAAAAAGGTTTTCAAAGAGTATGTCAATCGGAGGTTCTTGAACTATATTCTCATGCGATACATTATTGGTTGGCTCATTGAAAGTGAAGATATTCAAATCAAATTTTCTCTTTTTAAAGGGTACTCTAACATTAGAATCTCCGACATATGCCTTCTCATCAAGATAATCGCCTTCATTGAGTAATTCACTAAGAAACAACGACTCATCTTCTATATCTTCACTTTCTTCATCACAATTATTTCCAACAAAACTTACCTCAAATGTTTGATCTCTTATCTTACGAGGTTGTTTTTCAAGGTTGAAGA
Source organism: Agave tequilana (assembly GCA_038442645.1). NCBI lineage: Eukaryota > Viridiplantae > Streptophyta > Magnoliopsida > Asparagales > Asparagaceae > Agave > Agave tequilana. The sequence continues at coordinate 78,215 of JAVJIF010020868.1, read as the reverse complement.
CATTGACTTCTCTAGTCATGTCCCCAAAGTTAACCTCATGGACCCATTCCTACAATTGATGATGGCATTGGCAGTAGCAAGGAATGGTCGCCCTAGGATAACAGGAGTTTGAGCCCTATGATTGGAGTTGGACATAGGTTGTGTCTCTAGAACTATGAAATCGACAGGGTAAATAAACTCCCTGACCCGGATAAGAACATCATTAATCTCTTCTTTTGGGACTTTACTGAACGGTCAGCCAGTTGGATAGTGACTCGAGTTGGACTAAGATTGCCCAACCCAAGTTGTTGATAAACTGAGAATGGAAGCAAGTTGATACTTGCCCCAAGTCAAGAAGTTCACGACTAATCTCGGCTTGTCCTATTGTGCAGGCAATGGTTGGACTACCTGGATCCTTGTACTTAACAGGGATCGGACCCGATAGTAGCTCACTAATGTTAGTGGCTAAGAAGACCTTTTTAGGTACATTAGTCTTTCTCTTCTTGGTGCACTTGTCCTTAAGAAACTTAGCATAATCTGGGACTTGTTGGATGGCATCAAGAAGTGGCACATTTATCTTAACTTGATTAAAGATCTCAATTATCTTATCCATGTGTGGATTTTGCTTGTTTTTCAGCCTATTAGGAAATGGTGCTATAGGCTGGTGCACATGACTGGTTAACTTATCTTTTTCAGATTCATCAAATTTAGGAGTAGGATTAGATGAGGTGGATGCTGAAGTGTGATTGTGCTGACTAGGATTAGGTGGTGTTGACACTTGGTTATCAACTTTCTTTCCCGACCTCATGTATGAACAGCATTACGTTGATTCAGTGATTGATCCTCAACCAAATGAGCTTGTTGTGAATTCCTAGGATTCATAATTGGTTGACTGGGTAAGATATCCTTTTGCCTCTCATGTTATGGGTTGGCTAATTGGCTCATTTGACCCTCTATCTTCTGTATTGTTTGCATGAGGAAATCCTGATTCTTCATGTACCTTTCCATGTTTCTCTCAAAATCAGTCATTCTCCTTTCAAGTTGAGAATTCTGGAAGAAAGATAGTGGAGCTTGGTTGGAAAAATTTTGTTGATAATTTGCAAAATTGTTGGGAGAATTGTGAGGGTGATTGGAAAAGTTGGGTTGATGATTGGAAGAATTATTGGAATGATGGAAGTGGCTTGCATGGTTTGACCGTGGGTGGTCATTATTTTGATGGCTCCATGAGAAATTGGGGTGATTTCTCCAGCCAGGAAGGATCATTGTTCAGCCTTGAGAAGGCCGCATTCATCGGTTCAGGAAAATGTTGGTGAGCTTGAAATACAGGACACTCCTCAAACACATGATTCATGGCCTGACAGTAAGTACAACCCGGAGTTGAAAATTGGTCTGGGCTGACTTGATTGACTGGACTTGGTTCCTTAGTTTCTAGAGCTTCCAGTCTTCTCACTAGGTTAGCTAACTTAGCCTCGTTAGCTATGGATGATTCAATCGAATGGAGACCTCCTTTTGAAGAGATAGAGTTTGGATTTCTAGAGCTTTCACTAGTAGGTTCCCATTGGATGGTCTTTTCAGCTAGATTCTCATATAAATCCCATCCTTCATGCTCATCCTTCTGCAAGAATCCCCTTGGCACATGCTTTCTAAGAGGGTCTTGGTCGAGTAGTCTAAACCGTCATAAAGAATTTGGCATTGTCGCCATTTCTCTATTCCATGATGAGGATATTGGACAAGGAGGTCTTTGAAGCGTTCAAAGTACCTCCAAAACGGTTCACTAGGTTCGTGCTTGAACTGCATGATGTTTTTCCTAACGAGAGCGGTCTTATGGATTGGATAGAATTTCTTCAAGAAGACCTTGATGAAACCATCCCAAGATGTGATAGAGCAGGCCGCTAAGCTGTAGAGCCATTTCTTGGCTAGGTCCTTAGAGCAAATGGGACAAACCTCAACCTAATAGCATCATCTGCAAGGTGTGGGATTTTCATCATTAAGCATACTTCCTCAAATTCTCTTATGAAGAAATAAGCGTCTTCGGACTCTAAGCCATGGAATTTAGGGAGTGTATTGATGAACTGTGGCTTAAGCTCAAAGTTGTGTTCACCAACCGATGGAAGTTGGATGCAGGATGGATGTGATGTTCTAATGGGATAAAACCTATCCTACAAAGATGTCGGTCGATCCATAACCGAATCTGGTCTTCTTTCGAACTTGGGTGGTGATGTGTTTCTAATTAACCTAGATGAATTAGGGTCTCTTGACCACACTTGCATACACGAATACAATCACAAACAAGTTCACCAATAGTCAAGAAAAGAAAACAACCAAGCCTAGTCTAAGGTAACCTTGACCTAGACAACTCCTAACTGGTTGATTGTCCACTGGAGGTATAATGTAGACTTTGACCACAAGCTAATCAGCCAGGTTAGGGCAAGATTGGTGGGAGATTATCCGTCAAAGACGTTCCTTAATTAAGTAACCACCAACCTTCGGGCTTTCGACCCTTAATCCCTTTCCTAGACACTGATTTGGCAGGAGTCAAATTCCAACACTTTTCCTCTTAAGATAATCTCCTAATGAGTTCGAGATGTCCCTAAGGCCAACGTCTATCAGATTTTACTTAGGCTTAGGTTGTGCGTGCTTGGAGATGGTTTGTGGGCTAAGAAAGGGTAATGACTTCCCCACCTTATCTTGACTTGGATTTTGCCCTTAGAATTGATTTGTGCAAAGTGTGCAAGATATAGAAAAGTAGCATTCAAAAGCGAATATCACCCAAGAATGTTTCCTAAACTATATTCTATGCATACATACCTTATCTCCAGCTATCTTCAACGGTAATTATAAAATAAACGTAATTAGACAAATGCCTAGAATGCAAGTCTAAACGTTTTTTAAGCAATTAACAATCACTCAAATTACTGTTGGATTAAAACAGGGATGGTGGATAGCAGAAATAGCAAAAATATAACATACAAAAACTTAAATTTTTGCGAGCAATATGTCCTGCAAAAAAGAGTTTTTAGTAGTCCAATGAATTTTTCAATTTTTGCAACGCAATATCTTGAAATTTTGTTTCCTACTTTCGAGAGTAGGGGCACAGAATTTGTAAGTCTTCTCTTGCAAAGCTTGAATGCTAGATTTGAATCTTCAAGTCCCTGAAACAACATACAAAACTTGTTAAAAGACAAATACACCGTTCCCTCCCCAGCAACGGCGCCAAAAATTGATTGCTAAAATGAAAGAACAATCAAAGAGTTAAGAATTTATCGTGTAGCTTGTGGCTAACGGGTCGTGTCCACGAGGAGGAATGCGATGGAAGCTTTTTGGTGATTCGTTTAAAAATAAAGAATTGTGTTCATTTTTTAGTTGAAAAGAGAATGGAAAGAAGGAGATGATTAAAAGAGAAATTGCAACTTTTAGAGAAGGCTTTGGAGAAGGTGATTTAAAAAGCTCGAAGATTGTTTTGTTGATTATAATAAGGAAGAAAATCTGGGCTCACTATCTCACTACTCAAAAGTTTATTCTTCTATTGAAATCTTAAGTGCCTCAAATTGATCATAAGCAAAACTTAAAGTTGATTTTTAGAAAGTTTGAAGTAAAGCACATAAGATGGTTGGAAGAGTTCACTCTTTTCTTTGAAAAATTGTTTAGAATCGAATGTTAAATCATCAAGCGCGAAGAAGCAAGAATGAAGTAAAAACAGTTCAAGAAACGTTCATGAAAGAAGTAAGAGTTTAACAATCCAAACCCATCCTCATGTGCCTTCAAGAACACTTTCAAGAAGAAAGGCTTTAAGTAAGGCATGCAAATGATTCATTGGGTCTTTTTCTTTAAAAACCAGAAGAGAAGAAGAACTAGAGAGAGTAACAATAGTGAGCCTAGAAAACTGTTTTAGTTACTCATGGAAAACAAAGAAGAAAGCAAATAAATAATGCAAGCCATACCGTAATACGAGTGGAAGAAAAAGCAGCTCGATTCTTGTATTGATGTCACTTCAATCTTCAAGTACAATCACTCAATTCCTCTCTCTCACAAGTATTGATACTGGACTACAAATTAAAAAATAAGAATACAATTTTTGCACTATCTAACAAAGAGCCTAAATCCTTAGAAAATAAACACAAATTCTAATCCTAGTCTTCGCTCCCTTTTGCTTTGCTGAAACTAGTATTTATAGGGAAAAACCGAAAGGGGGGAATCCCGGAAGATTGGGGGAGCAAACGCTCCCCCAACTGATGTAACAAGGTCGCGAAAACGCGACTTGGGCCGCGTTTCCGCAGCCCTGGTGTGGCCAGGTGCCACACCCAGTTGGCTAGCTCCCCTGGTTTGGTAAATTTCCCGTATCTTCTTCTGGTTTTCTTGTTTCTGCTCCAAAAGTTGACGAAATAGCCTTTGATTGTTTGGCTTCAACCGCTTGATTCAGGAGGATTCTTCTCAACCTCTTGATATGCCAAGATTTTGCCCTGATTCCTTGATTTCGAATTTATTCTGAATTAAATCAGAATTTGGTGGGCTTTTGAGCTTGTTTCTCTTTTCTTTTTTTAGCACTTGGGCCTACATTTAACAAAGAAAAAGAAGACTTATTAATAGGATTTATTAGCTAAAAATTATAGTAAGGTGACAATGTATATGCAATATATATGACTAATCAACAATGCTCCTCTTTGAGTGATTACAAACTTTCCTATAAGCCTTGAATCTGTATGTGATCATTGACAAGGGCTATTATAGGTGGACTTTCAGAAATCTTCACAATAGAGTAGGAATAGGTGAAAAAACAGAAAGTGGAAACAAGTTTTCAGAAAACTAAAATTTTGAACAGAGTTTTTGGTCAGAAAACTTTTGATTTTAATTGGTGTTTTTAGCCTAGGATAACATACCTATTTATAGCTAAAATCCATAGTCAGTTAGGGTAGTTATCAGATCAATTTTGAATATTGAAACGTTGGATAACGTTGGATAAAACACCAGAAAACAGAAACTGTCCAACAGTCAGAAACTGCCATTAGTCAACTAGGGATAGGGGGTTAGTCGACTAGGTTAGGCAATTTACACTGGGTTAGTCAACTACAAAAGAGACCAAGTCGACTAGGTCAAGATTGAATCAAAAGACAAGTTTCTAGAAACTGAAACTAGTCGACCAGCAGAGTTTATAAGTCGACTAGGCCAGGTATTAGTCGACTAGGAAAAACTACTAAGTCGACTAATATTGAGTGCAGGTCAGAAATAGAGAGTTGGTATATTTTTCAGAACAAAGACTAGTCGACTACATAATATATCAAGTCAACTATACTATGTATAAGTCGACTACTAAAGGGTATAAGTCGACTAATAAAGTAATGATGTGTGTGTGTGTGTTTTAAGGCTTTTAACGTACTATTAACCATTACAATACACATCAATAGCAACTCTCTTTGGGAAGTCTTGATCATGTAGAACTGTTGAATAGGGTTGTAAGATAGAGCGCCAATAATATGACTTCACAAATGTATCATCAAAAGCAAGTTCCAACAGTATTTCATCTTCATCTTCCCTCACCTCCATCCAAATACCTGCATCCATGGTTATTCCCAATCCCAACATCACCCACTTTCTAAATATCAAACTCGACAATGAAAACTATCTACTGTGGCATTCCTAGTTCCTTCCTCTTCTCAAACTCCACGATCTCGAAGGCCTCATCGACGGAACTTCTCCGTGTCCAGTCCGGTTCTTTCCTTCTATCAAGAGGGATGCTCAGCCCACTATCAATATGGAATATACTCGCTGGATCAAGCTTGATCAGATGCTCTTATGCTAGCTTATTTCCTCACTCACTGAGACTGTTCTTGCTCATGTCATCGGCCTCACCACATCTCGTGATGTGTGGTGCTATCTGGAGAGAATTTTTGTGTCACCCTTCAGAGCTAGAGTGCAGCAACACAAATACTAGCTGTATATCGTCAAGATGGGCACCTCTTCTGTATCATAGTACATCCAGTCTGTCAAGTTCATCGTGGACAACTTGGCGACAGTGGCTAATTTAATTGCTAACTCCGACCTCGTCTCTACTTTACTCAGTGGTCTGTCTCTCGAATATGACTCGTTCGTCACCTCCGTCAACACAGAGTCAACCCTGTACTGTCAGAAGAACTCATCAGCCTCATGCTTAGCCAGGAGATTTATCATGGGTGTGCTATCACTTCACCAGACTCCACAATCATCATCTCTTCTTCTTCTGTGCTTCATACTGCCTCCCGCACTTCAAGCTACAATTCAGCTCTATCTTCTTTCTGTTGTCGAGGACGTGGCCGAGGCAGGGAGCGCGGTTGTGATCATAGCGTTCCTTCCCACCACCACATCAGTCTGCCGGTGGCCGACCTTAGTGTCAGATATGCAATCATTTTGGTCATTATGCTAACCAGTGCTACAATCGTTATGATGATTTGGCTAGCCCAACTGCTCTTCTCCACTCTTATGGGAATAGTCCAGCCGATCCCAACTGGTATGTTGACTCTGGAACAACTCATCACCTAACAGCTGACATGGTGAATATGGCGGTTCACTCAGAATATCAAGGACCCGACAGAGTTCGCATGGGTAACGGAACAGGTTTGCCTATCTGATCTACTAGTGCTTCTTTATTGTGTTCTCTTGTTTCTTCTTTTATCTTGAAAAACCTTTTACATGTTCCTGATATCACCAAAAATTTATGTTTGTTAGTTAATTTACTACTGATAATAAAGTCCTTCTTGAATTTCACTCTGACTCTTGGTTTGTTAAGGATCTCTCCACCCGAAAAACTCTATTACGGGGACAACTTAAGGATGGTCTGTATGTCTTCTCCCTGGGGAACCATAACTTCATCGCCTCTCTCCCGCTCTTCTCGGTGAGCGTGCATCTTCCTCCGTCTAGCATGTGTTGGCCCAAAGGCCCATCACTCTAGTTTTGATGATGATTAACTCATGTAGTTATAGTACTAATGATCTTGTGTTTATTTAGTCTCAAATTTGTGATCAAGATCTTAGTAGGTATTTAGCTTCAACAAATGATTTAAAGTCAGGTTTTGGAGCTAGCACGTGTTGATTCAAGAGCTTGTGCATCAAGACCACATCAAGTACTCAAGAGGAGTCTAGCTCATTGGATCAAGTTTGGACCAAGTCAAGAAGGAGAAGAAGACTTCAAGTGAAACCCTTCAAGAGAAGACTTGTGTTTAGGTTTGTTTTTGTTAAGATTTTATTTTAGATAATATGTAAAGGATAGAATAGTTGGTAGATTGCTCAAGTATGCCATAGACACTCACACACAAGATTTATTTGTGTTTTCATAAAAGAGTTTTCATTTTGGAAAAGAGTTTTCATTTTAAAAAAAATATCGTTTTGGTTTTTGGAGTTTCCTATATACATATGCTTAACCAAAACTATTTTAGAACTTAATGTCAAAACACAGATATTTTAACATATATGTGTTGTGGATCATATCCATACACTCTGTGCTTTAAAAGTATTTAAAATATCTTGTTTTTGTATTTGGAGAAGTTTTGAAAAAATTGATTTGAAAAAATACGGTTTTTGTTTTAAGCCAAAATTTTCATAACACAAAAAAAGTTCAAAATGTTTGTAACATGTTTTGATTTTTATTCAAACATGTTTGTTTATCATAGTATAATACTAAACTAATTTTTGTAATTTTTTTGTAGATTTATGGAATTTTATCTAAGGTAAAATGACAAACTTTTAATCTCTAAAAAATACAGTTTTTGGCTTCTGCCGGTCGATCGTACGGTCGACTGAGCCAGGAGTCGGTCGACTGACGTGCACAAACGTGCATGCCTTGTTTGGCTGGAGGGCCGGTCGACCGACCTGGTCGACCGCCAGAGAGTTCTGCTCTCTGGAAATGGACCCGGTCGACCGGGTCAGTCGACCGACAGAGAGCTTTGCTCTCTGTATCTAGGCCACGGTCGACCAGCCGGTCGACCGCTGGCCCAACGGTCAGAAATCTGACCGTTTGCCGGTCGACCGCCCGGTCGACCGACAGCAGTGCAGACTGCTGATTTGGCCTGTAACGGCTAGTTTTTGAGGAGTCTATAAATTGGGCTTCTCATGGACTGTTTTATGCAAGATTTTTGGAGAGTTTTAAAGCTAGTTTTTCCCATCTATTTCAGAGGTTTTCTTCATTAGTTTGATAGCAAATATTTTCAATTCAAAGGAAGTTTATCAAGAGTTTTCAAAAGTGATTCTTGAGTTTTTCATCATTCCGTCCTTATTTTTCTCACACATACTTGAGCTTTCCATTGATATATTTATCCTATAGGAGAGCTGTTGCGAGAGTAATTTTAGGTGATCAAAGTATTGTGATTACCAAAGTTTTCATCTTTGTTTTGAGGAGTGATTGAGGTTTTACCTGCACACAAGAATACAGAATTTCAGATCTAAGAATAGGATGTGCAAGGTACTCAATTATACCACTATAACAAGTGGCTATGCGGGTCGTGATCCACAGGGAGGGACTAGCGATGGAAGCTTTTTTAGCAAGTTCTCTTTAGGTTACAAAGTGTTTGAATTAGGAAGAAGATGGTAGATTAAGAAGATGGAAAATAGATTATATACAAGAATTTGAATTGGTGTTGTTGGTGTTGGTGATCTAAACTAAAGAAATAAAAGAAAAGAAAAATAACCTAAAAATTACTTACCTCTTCAGTGCTCATATACCTTGGATTCATTGCGATGACTTACCTTGTCTTTGAAGGCAATCAAGCATGGCGTATAGGATCTTCCCTATTCACGATCTACACTACGAATAAAAGGCGAGCTAAACTAACAAAGAATGGTTATTCATCACCATAGGCCATCAAGAGCACTTGCAATGGCGAAACAGTCTCGAGGCTATTGAGTTCACTTGGATTACAAACACATCAGAGGAAAATAAACGAAAATAAGAGTAAAGAAGAAACAGAAACTTCGATTTGATTCTTATAACAATGGAAGAAAAGACTTACTTACACCGATGTCACCTCAGTACAAGCTTGATCTCCTTCCTCCATGAAACTCGTCTCTCCTCTCAGTTACATAAAGAAAAAGTAAAAAAATTTACATAAAAGAAAACTAAAAAAAAACCTAAGTTACAAACTACAAATTAGAGAAAAAATCTAAAGAAAAACCCTAAGCTCGTCTCTGCACTGCCCTCTCTGTTGCTCTGCAGGGGTATTTATAGGAGATGGAAGAAGTAGAGTCCCGGTATAATTCCTCCACGAAAGCAGGTATTCACTCTCATCCATATGGCCGCGAAAACGCGGCTATGGCCGCGGAAACGCGGCTATGGCCGCGTTTCCGCGGCTGTAGCTTGGCTTCTGGCCACGCGTTTTCTCGCGTGGCCTCCTCAGGTCCGTCCATCTGGGTATATCCTTCTGGATTTTGCATACCGACTCTTTATTTTGAAAATTCGGGATAACTTGGGAAGCAAGTTACCCTAAATCCAAATCTTTTAAAACGAATTTTTATCTTTGCACTCTTTTCCTTTTATCTTTAGCCTTGTCCTGCAAGCAACTAGAGTTGAGTAGAAGTCCATCCTTTTCCTCTTCTTTTAGCAATTAGGAGTTCTTTCTTATCCTTCCTTTTTCTCACTTAGATTTTAAATAAAGAGTTTAAAAATTCAAGTTTAGATTAGGTTAGATAATAAGAAACTTCTAAATTACTACAACTTTTACACATGGGCTTGCACATGGGCTTTTTGGGCTTCTAGGCTTCATTTAGGCTTTATTCTTTTATTTAAATAATTACTCAAGGCCTGCACACATTAAATATCAAAACATTAGTAATAGTGCATAATTAAAAGAATAAATAGGGAAATATGATAGTAAATGTGATGATAATATGCACTTTTTACTACCTATCAAGGAGGCGGACTTGTGGGTTCGCGGTGTTTTCGAGTTCTAATGAGAGCTCATTGTAGAGGTGCGGCCTCGGCAAGCTAGTGGACTTGCGGTGTGTTGTTCTTGCGGGAATAGGAGAGGGACTAGAGAGTCTAAAAGAGTTCTAGTGTTAACTCGCTTGTTGGTGTTGCGGCACCAAGTGATCCGGTGGGATCGATTTTAGTGAAAATCCTTCATAGTGTTGAAGGCGGGGACGTAGAGCAAGTGTGCTCGAACCTCGAAACAATTCTCCCGTATTTGCGATTGCTCTCTCTATCTCTCACTTATGTTTATATCTTGCATGCTTATATTGTTTTTATCTTTATATGCTTGATATACCTTGTGCTTATTGATATATACTTGGGATTGTTTGCTCACACTTATATTCAACTAAGAGAGCCAAAGCGGCACCTCAACTCTTATCTAGAGGAATCTTGAGGAGTTAGTCCAGAGCTCTTCACGGGGAATCCGGCTACACTCTTGTGTTATACTTGGTGTGTTGTGCATAATAGTTTTTAGTTTGCATTAATAATTTTAATTCCCCATTATTGACCATTAGATTACCTAGTCACCTATTCACCCCCTCTAGGTGATTTCAATTGGTATCAGAGCCAGGTGCTCTTGATTTGGGTCTAACAACCTTGTTAAAGATCCTCATTTATAACTAATCACAATATTTGTACACACATGGATTTCATGTCACCTCTGACTTTTGATATTCTTAACATTCAAACTTGGAAAGTTAAGATGTCATTAAACCTCAAAGCCTTAGGGATTCATGTTTATTTTGCCACTGTTAAAGATTCCTATTGTTTAAATGGCAAAAATCTTGAGGCTAATGCAAAAGCCACCTATGCTTTAAAGTCAACTCTAAATGATGATTATTTAAGTAGAGTTGCTAACTTTGATTTGGCTTTTATAGTATGGAACACCATACTCTCCCTTGGCGAACAAGAACAATATTATGCGGGGAGCGACTCGGATGTTGAAAGTGAAGCTTCCAACGTATGTTATATGGTCTAAGGGGATAACCCCCTTCAGGTAAACTCTGAATCCGAGTTAGAAAAGGATGTTGATATGCCATATGATGAGCTTGTATCTTTTTGTCAACAACTCCTAGAAAATATGACATGCTTAAAAAGGATAACAAAAAAATGAAAAATAATTTTGATTGCTTGTTAAAAGAAAATAATTCTTTTAAAAATAAAATTGCATGCATTGAAAAAGATAATGAATTTTTGAAAAATGAAAATAGTTCCTTGTTTTCTAAACTAAATGATATTTGTGAAGGAAACAATGCTTTGAAAAATAAGATTAGTTTGGTGGAAAAAGAAAAGGAAATTGTTTTGAATGAAAATATCTCCTTAAAAAGAAAGTTATTTCAAAAGAAAAGGAAAATGTTTATAAAAAGAAAAAGATTGTTGACCATGATTTTCATGCTACTACTATTGATAAAAATGAAGTTAAATTTTTGAAAATAAAATAGATTGTTTGAGCTTAACTTTGAGCAAATGTGCATTTAACCATTCTATATTAGAATCCTTGTTTCAAAAGAAACAAGCTTCACATGTTCATGCGCATCACCCACAACATGCATATGCACACTTTGCACGTCATGATCACACTCATACACATATGCATGCTAGAGTGTACAAGTGTACACATTGCGGCCGCAAATGCCATTTAGCAAAGTTTTATTTTGATAAGATAAATTATATTAATTTTGCTAAGAAAAATGTTTGGGTTCCATTAGATGCTAACCCCCGTGGACCCAAAAGAAAATGGGTACCAAAATTTTCACCTTTTGTATTTGATGTAGGTGCGGGCTCTCACAAAACGTGAGAGAGTTGGTGCCTTGGTGGTGGATGCATGGACTTGATAGACATACATTTGATGCACTGCTATCAAGGAGGTTTGGTGGAACGACCACCAAGTTTTGGAGACTTAGAGTATAGTTCTTTGGTTTGGTAACTATCTCTAAACTCTTATTTATTTTACATGCTTTTATATTTGATGATTTTTAGCATGTATTAATGTTTGTTAAAATAATCATGTTTTGTGCTTCATGTGGTAAATACTTGTTTAAATGTAGTTTTGTCAACACTTGTGTATATACTTGTACAAGTAGTGAGCAACAATTTAATTCATGTTTGCACTTCATTGCTAATTTGTACTCACTACATGCACTTGTATAGCTTAGTTTTGATGATTCACTGATTTGCACTTGTTTTGCCTATTTTCATGTTTTTGCTTCATGTATATGTAATATTTTATTCAAAACTAATAAATATACATGTATGCCCATGAGTCACTTGTTTTCATGCAAATTACATTATGGACTCATTTTAGTTTAGGATATGTATGTATATTATTAGCCTTGGATAAATCATACATATATCTTTAAGGTTGTTTTTAAATGAAAAATAAAATCTTTATGATTTTCATATTTGTTTGATAAAATGAATTTTCATGTTTTTCACATGATTGATGTTTTTAAGCCTAATTGACTATTTTCATGAATATACTATTCACATGATGCTTGTACACTCATATTTTATTCGTTTTCTCATGACTATGTTTTCATGAGCATTTTTGAGATTTATCGATCTTGAGTGACAATATTTGTGTATTTAGTATAATTCATGAGATATATATGATTTGTTTTCATGTTTGAAGGATCTTTAACTAGTTTTTCAAAAATTACTTTTAACTAGTTATTTATTCTTCATTTGGTAGTGTTTTCACAATAAAAAATTTTTCAAACTCGTGTTTTTGAAAACCCCTACCAACCCCTTTAAGGGCGGATGGATGGGCGTGAAAGTATACCTAGAGGGGGGTGAATAGGTGTACGGCTAATCTAATGAACAAAATGTGAAAATTAAAAACTAAATTGCAACACACTTAATGTAACCAACGAGTGTAGCCGAATTCTCGGTGAAGGGCTCTGGACTAACTCCTCTTGATTCCTCTGAATAAGAGTTGAGGTGTTATATGAAGCTCTCATGGTTAAACACAAGTGAGGCACACACAAACAAGCCAAGCATATAATATATGAATGAGCAATATGAAATGATGCAAGGCACAATATAAAAGAGAGAGAGAGTTAGAGTCAATGGATAAAACGCAAACACACGGATATGTTTCGAGGTTCGAGCACACAGCTCTACGTCCCCGCCTTCACACAGAAGGATTTTCAATCCACTAACTTGTCCATACATGACTCCCACACAGGGAACCTCCACTGAGGATTTGGAGCAATAGAACCGGGAGAACACAACTCCTCTCTCAACCGAATACAACCTCTCACTAGAGGCAATGCACAACCAACACAAATATCACCTAACACAAGAGGGGTAGGCACTTAGCCAATACAAATCAGTTACCTCACACTTGAGGCATTCCAACGCAAACTCCACCTCTTATTAGAGAGAGCCAAACACAATCTCTACCTCTCACAAGAGGGAGCCAACCATAACTTCCACAATCACCTCACAATAGAGAGATACCAAATCAATCTCCTCTCACTAGAGGAATATCACAATGAAGGAAGTTTACAACTTGGTGGTTTCCATAGCCACAAACTAATTTTCCCACAAAATAAAGATCATATAGATAGGATAGCAAGATAGCTCAAGTGTGGAAAACAAAGAGTTTGGAAATCAAAAACTCAAAGAAAAACTCTAGGGAAAAACTCTAGATAGAATTGAAAATGAAGATCAAACCAATTCCCAAAGAATTTTCTTTTCAAATGATTTTCCAACCCTTTTAAAAACCAGATAAAGATCAAATCTTTAAAGCTCTAAAACTCTTTTTGAAACTTGAAATCAAACACTAGAGAATGGGAGAATTTTGCTCTTGGAAATCTTAACAAACACCAACCTCAAATGGGGTATAAATAGGCCCCATAAAAATTTGCCCGTTGGCAGCTGACAAGGTCAGAAATGACCTTCCGATCGACCAGCCGGTCGACCGGCCAACGGTCAAAAATTTGACCGTTGAGCCTGTCGGTCGACCGTCCGGTCGACCATGCCAATTCTAGAGAGCACTTGCTCTCTGGCCGGTCGATCGCTCGGTCGACCGTACCAAGCCTCACGGTCGACCGTCTGGTCGACCGCTCCCACCCGAGAGTGGGGGACTTGCAGTCGGTCGACCGCTCGGTCGACCGGCCCAAGTGGCAGGTCAGCGTGCACGTTCTTGTGCACGTCGGTCGACCAGTCCGGTCGACCGACTCTAGGTCCGGTCGATCGGCCCGGTCGACCGCCAGAGCCCGGCAGGGCTGGTTAAGGGATTTGAAAACTGGGTTTTTAATTGTCAAATAAATCCCATAAAATTTCTAAAAATCCACAAAAATAAGTTCTTATATTCTCTTTGAAATACAAACTTGTTTGAGTAAAAATCAAACCAAGTTACAAACATTTTGAACTCTTTTTTGTGTTATAGAAATTTTACCGAAAACCAAATTCCATATTTTCCAAAACTTAGATTTTTGAAATGGAAAAACGTTTTGTCCAAAACTCATCCAAATACAAAAACATGATATTTAAACAACTTGAAGTATGTTGCTTATGGATATAAATCCAATATACATGAAAGATATATATATCAATGTTTTTGACTTAAAGTCCAAAAATAGGTTTTGTTAAAATACAAAACTCCAAATACTTGAATAGGCATATCAAAATAAGTTTGTCTAAGTAGTTGAAGCATACATGGATATAGAACAAATCTAGTGTACATTAAACCATGTAAACTTGTTGATTCTATCTATTCATGAAAATCAAGATCGGTTAAACCAAAAATCGAAAATCAAAACATAAAACTTAAACAAGTGTGTGTGTTGTGAACTTGAGCATACCACACTATCTAATCTTTAACAATGGATCTAAAGTATAAAACACTGTACCGAAGTCTTCTTGTAGAGCTCCGTCTCTAAGTCGACTCGATCCAAATGTGATCCATCGAGCTTGACTCCAACGAGTGCTAGATATGAACTTTGACGCTCGGGCTCTTGAATCACCATGTGAAAGAGCATTAGTTGGAGCTTTCACATACTAATATCTTGGTTAAGTATCTGAAACTAAACATCACAAGATTATTAGTAAACTATAACTACATGAGTTAATCATCATCAAAACTAGAGTGAAAGGCCTCTGGGCCAACAATCTCCCCCTTTTTTATGATGACAAAACTCATGGAGTTATATATGCATGGATTAAAGTTAAGCTTCAAAGAAGCTCCCCCTTAACTCATGCATAATAATAAAAAATAAGATATTCAATGAATACTAAACATGAATATGCATCAACATGCATAAAACAATGAATGAACATGCTCTTGATACCAAACTTTTAAAATAAATTCCTTTTCCTTTTTAAAATAAACATGTTCTTAATTAATTGCTTTTGATACTAATAAAAATTTCAATGTGAAAACTTAATCAACAAAAGCAACATAAAAGCTCTCGATACCAATCAATAAAAAACAAAAGCAACATAAAAGCTCTCGATACCAATCAATAAAAATTCTATCAATAAAATTCTTGATACCAATTTGAAGATAATCACTAAAGCTCTTGATACCAATAATAAAAAATATCAATATGACACTTATAAATAAAACAATAAACATGCATATAAACTCAAATACTTCTCCCCTTTTTTTGTCAATCATCAACAAAGGGGTCAAAGAAAACAATGTTCTCCCCCTTTTTGTTTTAAACAAAAAATATCAATAAGGGGTGAAATCAAAACAAAACATTATGATACCAATTTGAAAAAAATATAACAATTGAGTGCGTCATGATATCAATTTATAAAAAAATAAAACATACCAATTGAAGGTACATAAAATAAATGTTTTAAATATACACTTAAATACCAATTGATACCAATTGTAAGTAAATACCAATTAAATACCAATTGTAAGTAAATAAATCATTTTGAGCAATTCAACCAAAAATTTTGATATCAATAAAACATACCAATTGTTAACATTATTTTATTATTTTCTTTATTGTAAGTAAACTTATAGATAATCTTGATACCAATTTGTAAAGATTAGTACCAATTGAAAGTAATTTTTCATTAAAAGCATATGATACCAAAAATAATCAATATCCTTTTTCAATTATTTTTCAACATAAAGTGTGGGAGTAGAGTATCAGAGGTAAGCAAAACAAAAAATTTTCTCCCCCTTTATGAAATATCAAATAAAATAATGCTTAAGCTTATATAAGATACCAATTGAAACATAATCAATTGAAATATAATAGTCATTAAAGAAATCAAGCTTAGCATAACTAAAATTTATGCTCAAAGATATAGAGATATAGTAAGCACAAATAAAGCATATATATATGTATGAAAAATTAAATACCAATCGAAATTGATACTATTTGAAATTGAAGCATACATATATAAAAACATATATGAGTATACAAAAAGAATGTCAATAGTGATACCAATTGAAAAGATCCAATGATACCAATTGAAAACATAATAAGATCAAGTGTATAACTCATATCACTTACCACCCATTTCATGCACATGTTCTAAAAAGATTTTCAATAATAAGCATACAAGGCATGGTCGCGCAACCAACCGCCCTTAGATGGAAAGAGTTTTCAAAAATAGGTTTGAAAGTAGTTTAGCATAAAACTCTTCCAAAATGAAGAATACGAACTAGTTATAAGAAAAATTTGTAAACTAGTACGAAATCCTTCAAGCAAGGAATAAAGCAAAATTATATTTCATGAAAACATGTAAATCACATGATCACCAGACACTCAAAATCAATAAGACATATATAATACTCATGAAGACAAAATCATGAGAAAATATCAACTAAAGTGAGTGTACAAGTGTAATGTGAAACATATCATCATGAAAATATTCAATTAAGCTCGATTATGAAATTCCTTGTTAAAACATGAAAATCATCAAAGTCAAATAGGCTTCAAGGTATATGTATGTCATGTACAAACTAAAATATACATACATATCCAGATATAAACGAGTCCACAAAGTATATGCATGAAGGCAAGTGGCTCAAGGATGTATATGTATAGCTATTAATTTGGACAAAATAGACATATATATGAAGCTAAACATGAAAAACATGTACAATATGGGAATACAAGTCAAATGCATGAATCATCAAACTAGACTATACTAGTACATCTAATGAGTACAAATGAGCGTTCAAGCACAAACATATAATGATCTATTTGTGACTCACTAGTTGTAAAAGTATATATCTAAGTTTTAATGAAAACTAACATCTAAACATGTAATCAAAACATGAAGCATAGAAATCAAAACAAAAGCTCATATACTTATGATTATTATGTACATGCACATATATAGATCTAGGACATACACATTAGTTAAAACAAATGTGAGAACACAAAGATATAAATCCATATTAAACATGGGTGTCTCAAATAACTAATCATGTATATCACTAATCTAAATATCATGGCATATAACATACTAATCATGAAACATCAAGACATGCTAAAAACAATGATATGAAAAGCATGTAAACATAATGAGGAGTAAGAGATTGTTACCAAAATCAAAGAAGGTAACTCTCTATGTCTCCAAACAAGGTGGTCCTCCCACCAAAACCCCTTGAAAGTGATGCATCCAAATAGTTCTCATAAAGCTCGGAACGCATCCACCTCAAGGCACCATTACTCTCACGTCATGTGAGAGCCCACACCTACATCAAATACAATAGGGGTGGTTTTTGGTACCCACACTCTTTTGGGTCCTTTCCTAACCCAAACAAATTTAGTTGCTAAATTTACATCATGTATCTTATCATAGCAAAATTTAGCAAGGTGGCCCTTACGTCCACAATGTGTACAATTGTACACATGAGCATACATAGTGTTGTGTACATGAACGTGCAAAGCATGTGTATGCTGTGGATGGTGTGCATGCAAAGATGGAACTTGTTTCTTTCGAAACAAAGATTCCAAACGTATATGGTTTAAGGCACATTGGCTCAAAGTGAAGCCCAAACAATCCACTCTCTTCTTTAACAAACAAATATCATTATCAATCATGGAAGAAGAGGTGCATGCAATAGGTAAGCTAGGTGAAACTACACTAGCATGGCAAACATGAGAATCTAAATCATTTTTCAAAGAAACATTTTTCTTTAAACAACTTCCAATTCTTTTAAAATCAAATCTACTTTGTTTTTCAAAGAATCATTTTCTTTTAAAATAAAAACAAGTTTTGAAGATAGGGTTTCATTTTTCTTCAAAACCTCATTGCAATCATTTTTATTTTTCAAAAATCTTGTTTTCATTTAAAATAAGTTCAAGTTGGGTTTTCAAAGAGTCACACTCATTTGAAATCTCAACCTTTTCTTGTAAAGCCAATTCAAGTTTTGAAAACAAATCCTTATTTTCTTTTGATAACTTACAAGTTTTCTTTTTCGAAACTTTATATTTTCAAGGAAGTTCTCACAAACAATAGATAACTCTTCATTTAATGCATCGGCATCCATACTATCAAGATCATCAAACGAAGAGCTAGCACTATCTAGTTGAGTGTCCGAAAGTACCTCAAGGAAGTCATTCCCTTGGACCATGTAGCATCGTTGTTCGGATTCATCCTCACTAGATTCATCCTCCACAATGTTGGGCGTTTGTAGCTCGGAGGAGATCAATGTGTTCCACACTGCAAAGGCGGAATCACAGTTAGAAACTAAGCACAAATATTCTTTATTAAGCGTGCTTCTAAGTGCCTCAAGGGCTTGTGCATTGGCCTCTATATGCTTGCTATTACCAATATAGGATTTCTTAGTAGCGGCAAGGAAAACATGCAAGCCTAAGATTTTCAAATACATGGACATCCTAAATTTTTACATGTCAATGTTGGAGACATCAAACATGGGAGGTGACAAGCAATCCATGAGTGTGTGTAAATAATATACGTGTGCAAATGCAAATGATACATTAGCTAACCAAGATCACACTCCTAGGTGGTTAAACCAAATATCAGGAGCGTAGGCTCTGATACCAATTGAAAGTATACCTAGAGGGGGGGTGAATAGGTGTACGGCTAATCTAATGAACAAAATGCGGAAATTAAAACCTCAATTGCAACACACTTAATGTAACCAACGAGTGTAGCCGAATTCTGGTGAAGGGCTCTGGACTAACTCCTCTTGATTCCTCTGAATAAGAGTTGAGGTGCTATATGAAGCTCTCGTGGTTAAACACAAGTGAGGCACACACAAACAAGCCAAGCATATAATATATGAATGAGCAATATGAAATTATGCAAGGCATAATATAAAAGAGAGAGAGTTAGAGTCAATAGATCAAACGCAAACACACGGATATGTTTCGAAGTTCAAGCACACAGCTCTACGTTCCCGCCTTCACAGAGAAGGATTTCCAATCCACTAACTTGTCCACACAGGACTCCACACAGGAAACCTCCACTGAGGATTTGGGGCAATACAACCGGGAGTACACAACTCCTCTCTCAACCGAATATAACCTCTCACTAGAGGCAATGCACAATAAACACAAATACCACCTCACACAAGAGGGGTAGGCACTTAGCCAATACAAATCAATCACCTTACACTTGAGGGATTCCAACGCAAACTCCACCTCTCACTAGAGGGAGCCAAACACAATCTCCACCTCTCACAAGAGGGAGCCAACCACAACTTCCATAATCACCTCACAATAGAGGGATACCAAATCAATCTCCTCTCACTAGAGGGATATCACAATGAAGGAAGTTTACAACTTGGTGGTTTCTACATTCACAAACTAATTTTCTCACAAAATAAAGATCCTATAGATAGGATAGCAAGATAGCTCAAGTGTGAAAAACAAAGAGTTTGGAAATTAAAAACTCAAAGAAAAACTCTAGGGAAAAACTCTAGATAGAATTGAAAATGAAGATCAAACCAATTCCCAAAGAATTTTCTTTTCAAATGATTTTCCAACCCTTTTAAAAATAAGAAAAAGATCAAATCTTTAAAGCTCTAAAATTCTTTTTGAAACTTGAAATCAAACACTAGAGAATGGGAGAATTTTACTCTTGGAAGTCTTAACAAAAACCAACCTCAAATGGGGTATAAATAGGCCCCATAAAAATTTGCCCGTTGGCAGCTGACAAGGTCAGAAATGACCTTCTGGTCGACCGGCCGGTCGACCGGCCAATGGTCAAAAATTTGACCGTTGAGCCTGTCGGTCGACCGCCCGGTCGACCGTGCCAATTCCAGAGAGCACTTGCTCTCTGGCCGGTCGACCGCTTGGTCGACCGTGCCAAGCCTCACGGTCGACCGTCCGGTCGACCGCCCCCACCCGAGAGTGGGGTACTTGCAGCCGGTCGACCGCTCGGTCGACCGGACCAAGTAGCAGGTCAGCGTGCACGTTCTTGTGCACGTCGATCGACCGGTCCAGTCGACCGGCCCGGTCGACCGGCCCGGTCGACCGCCAGAGCCTGGCAGGGCTGGTTAAGGGATTTGAAAATTGGGTTTTTAATTGTCAAATAAATCCCATAAAATTTCTAAAAATCAACAAAAATAAGTTCTTTTATTCTCTTTGAAATACAAACTTGTTTGAGTAAAAATCAAACCAAGTTACAAACATTTTGAACTATTTTTGTGTTATGAAAATTTTTCCGAAAACCAAATTCTGTATTTTCCAAAACTTAGATTTTTGAAATGGAAACACGTTTTGTCCAAAACTCATCCAAATACAAAAACATGATATTTAAACAACTTGAAGTATGTTGCATATGGATATAAATCCAATATACATGAAAGATATATATATATATATATATATATATATATATTATAATATATATATATATATATATATATATATATATATATATATATATATATATATATATATATATCAATGTTTTTGACTTAAAGTTCAAAAATAGGTTTGTTAAAATACAAAACTCCAAATACATGAATAGGCATATCAAAATAAGTTTGTCTAAGTAGTTGAAGCATACATGTATATAGAATAAATCTAGTATACATTAAACCATGTAAACTTGTTGATTCTATCTATTCATGAAAACCAAGATCGGTTAAACCAAAAACTGAAAACCAAAACATGAAACTTAAACAAGTGTGTGTGTTGTGAACTTGAGCATACCACACTATCTAATCTTTAACAATGGATCTAAACTATAAAACACTGTACCGAAGTCTTCTTGTAGAGCTCCGTCTCTAAGTCGACTCGATCCAAACGTGATCCATCGAGCTTAACTCCAACGAGTGCTAGATATGAACTTTGACGCTCGGGCTCTTGAATCACCATGTGAAAGAGTATTAGTTGGAGCTTTCACATACTAATTATCTTGGTTAAGTATCTGAAACTAAACATCATAAGATTATTAGTAAACTATAACTACATGAGTTAATCATCATCAAAACTAGAGTGGAAGGCCTCTAGGCCAACAGGGCTACCATGCCTTGTATACTCAAATTACATATCTTTTATCATGTGCATGAAAAGGGTGGATTTTTATGAATTATACACTAAATTCACATCTTAGTTTCAATTGGTATCACAATTGACATTTTTTGTATACTCATAATTTGTTTCTATATTTGTATGCTTTAAATTTCAAATAATATCAATTTCTATTGGTATTTTCATTTTCATACATATATATGATTTGTTTGTGCTTGATTTACAAGATATTTACATGTTTAAAGCACAAAGTATGTTTATGCTAAGCTTGAATTAAATCTTGTTTTCAATTGGTATCAATTGATATCTCAATTGGTATTTTAGAAGCTTATGTATTATTTTCAATTGGTATTTTTATTGGTATCAATATTTACAATATACTTCAATTTGTATCAATATGTTTCAATTTCCAATTGGGTTTAAATTTCTTTTTGGTATCAATATATTTTACCTATTTGGTATCAAAATTTACCATATATTTCAATTGGTATCAAAATATAAAATATTTTCTTTCATTGGTATCAAAATGTACAAGTATTTCAATTTCAATTGGTATCACATATTTCCTATTTCATATGGTATCAAAATCTTGTGATATCTCAAACTGATTTGTTGATTTAAGAAAAATTAAAAATTTGTATTGTTTAGTTACAATTGGTATCTTAAAATTTTGTTTATGTACAAATGATATCTCAAAATTTGATTTAAGAGATCCCAAAATTTGCTTTAAAATAACTTTAAAATGTTTTTGATATGTATTGTTTATATGCAAGGGGAGCTTAACATCTCTTCTATATATAGATTCATGTTGAGTGTATCTTATATTGAGGAGGTTGACATCTCTTCTTTATATGATGCACATGTGTAGGGGGAGCTTCACATCCCCACTTATGCATTGTATATTATGCATTATATGAGTTAGGACTTGTCATACCTTCTTCCTGTAATGCATGTATGCAGGGAAGTTAACTTAGCGTCTTCCTCTTCATGAATATATATCGCATGTATATCCTTATTCTTGATTTGTTTTATTTTTACCCCTTTGTTGATGATTGACAAAAAGGGGGAGAAAGATTTTGAGTTTATATATGCATATTTGAGTTTTTACATATATTGAGTTTATGCATCTTGTATTTTTGAGGAGATGCATATTTGAGTTTTTGCATATATTGAGTTTATGCATCTTGTGTTTTTGAGGAATGTTTTTGAAAGTTTAAACAAAAAGAAGGGGGAGAAATTTTTTAGATTTATGCATATTTCTCTCACCCTATTGATGCATATATATGCGTTTAGTTTCATGTACTTCATTGCCATATATATTTGTTTATTATTATGCATGAGTTAAAGGGGAGCTTCTTTGAAGCTTTACTTTAATCCATGCATATATAACTCCATGAGTTTTGTCATCATCAAAAAGGGGAAGATTGTTGGCCCAAAGGCCCATCACTCTAGTTTTGATGATGATTAACTCATGTAGTTATAGTACTAATGATCTTGTGTTTATTTAGTCTCAGATTTGTGATCAAGATCTTAGTAGGTGTTTAGCTTCAACAAATGATTTAAAGTTAAGTTTTGGAGCTAGCACGTGTTAATTCAAGAGCTTGTGCATCAAGACCACATCAAGTACTCAAGAGGAGTTTAGCTCATTGGATCAAGTTTGGACCAAGTCAAGAAGGAGAAGAAGACTTCAAGTGAAGCCCTTCAAGAGAAGACTTGTGTCTAGGTTTGTTTTTGTTAAGATTTTGTTTTAGATAATATATAAAGGATAGAATAGTTGGTGGATTGCTCAAGTATGCCATATACACTCACACACAAGATTTATTTGTGTTTTCATAAAAGAATTTTCATTTTGGAAAAGAGTTTTCATTTTGAAAAAATACTGTTTTGGTTTTTGGAGTTTCCTATATACATAAGCTTAACCAAAACTATTTTAGAGCTTAATGCCATAAACATCGATATTTCATCATATATGTGTAGTGGATCATATCCATACACTCTATACTTTAAAAGTGTTTAAAATATCTTATTTTTATATTTGGAGAAGTTTTGAAAAAATCGATTTGAAAAAATACAGTTTTTATTTTAAGCCAAAATTTTCATAGCACAAAATAGTTCGAAATGTTTGTAACATATTTTGATTTTTACTCAAACATGTTTGTTTATCAAAGTATAATACTGAACTTATTTTTGCAGATTTTTTGTAGATTTATGGGATTTTATCTAACGTAAAATGACAAACTTTTTATCTCTAAAAAATACAGTTTCTGGCTTCTGCTGGCGACCGCACGGTCGACCAAGTTAGGAGTCGGTCGACCAACGTGCACAAACGTGCATGCTTTGTTTGGCTGGAGGGCCGGTCGACCGACCCGGTCGACCGCCAGAGAGTTCTGCTCTCTGGAAATAGCCCCGGTCGACCGGGTCGGTGACCGGCAGCGAGCTCTGCTCTCTATATCCAGGCCACGGTCGACCGGTCAGTCGACCGACAGTAGTGCAGACTGCTGATTTGGCCTGTAACTGCTAGTTTTTAAGGAGCCTATAAATTGGGCTTCACATGGACTGTTTTATGCAAGATTTTGAAGAGTTTTAAAGCTAATTTTTCCTATCTATTTAGAGGTTTTCTCCATTAGTTTGAGAGCAAATACTTCCAATTCAAAGGAAGTTTATCAAGAGTGTTTTCAAAAGTGATTCTTGAGTTTTTCATTATTCCATCCTTGTTTTTCTCACACATACTTGAAATTTCTATTGATATATCTATCCTATAGGAGAGTTGTTGTGAGAGTAATTTTAGGTGATCAAAGTGTTGTGATCACCAAAGTTTTTCATCTTTGTTTTGAGGAGGCGGACTTGTGGGTTCGCGGTGTTTTCGAGTTCTAGTGAAAGCTCATTGTAGAGGTGCGGCCTCAGCAAGCTAGTGGGCTTGCGGTGTGTTATTCTTGCGGGAACAAGAGAGGGACTAGAGAGTCCAAAAGAGTTCTAGTGTGAACTCCCTTGTAGGTGTTGCGGCACCGAGTGATCCGGTGGATCGATTTTAGTGGAAATCCTTCATAGTGTTGAAGGCGGGGACGTAGAGCAAGTGTGCTCGAATCTCGAAACAATTCTCCCGTGTTTGCGATTGCTCTCTCTCTATCTCTTACTTGTGTTTATATCTTGCATGCTTATATTATTTTTATATTTATATGCTTGATATACCTTGTGCTTATTGATATATGCTTGGGGATTGTTTGCTCACACTTGTATTCAACCAAGAGAGCCAAAGCGGCACCTCAACTCTATCTAGAGGAATCTTGAGGAGTTAGTCCAGAGCTCTTCACGGGAAATCCGGCTACACTCTTGTGTTATACTTGGTGTGTTGTGCATAATAGTTTTTAGTTTGCATTAATAGTTTTAATTTCGTATTAATTGACCATTAGATTAGCTAGTCACCTATTCACCCCCCCCCCTCTAGGTGATTTCAGCATGAACGCCTAGGTCATCCCTCCAGTAGAGTTGTCTCCAGTGTTTTATCTCAGCATCGGCTTCCTTTCTTCACTGATTGTGCTAGTATTTCTCTCTGCATCCCCTGTCAGTAAGAAAAAAAGTCACTGTCTCCCTTTTTCGCCATCTTCCACAATTGCTACTGCTCCTTTAGAGCTTATTCACTCTGATTTATGGGGTCTGTCTCCTGTGTCTGCTATAAGTAGTCATCACTATTATATTAGATTTGTAGATCATTATAGTAAGTATGTTTTATTTTATCCTTTAATTAATAAAAGTGATGTTTTCTCCATTTTTATTGAGTTTAAAATTCATGTGAAAAAATCTCTTGGGCGTTCCATTAAAGCACTCCAAACTAATGGTGGTGGTGAGTTCATCAAATTTAAACTTACTTGTCTGCTCAGGGTATTGCTCATCGCTTATCCTGTCTACACACTAGTGCTCAAAATGGTACTGCAGAAAGAAAGCACCACCACCTTGTCGAGACCAGCCTCACTCTTATGGCCCGGAGATATATTTCATTCCATTACTGGCTTTATGCTTTCCAAACCGCCTCATTTCTCATCAATAGAATTGTTGGCCCACAGGCCTTCCACTCTAGTTTTGATGATGATTAACTCATGTAGTTATGTGTACTAATAATCTTGCAATGTTTAAGTTTCAGATATTTAACAAGATATTAGTTGGTGAAAGCTTCCACACATCTTTCACAAGGTGATTCAAGAGCCTAAGCATCAAAGATGACATCTAGCACTCATTGGAGTCTAGCTTGGTGAATCACGGTTTGGACCGAGTCAACTTGGAGACGGCGCTCTACAAGAAGACTTAGATATCTCTAGTTTAGTTTGTGTTTAGATCTAAATTGTAAAGATTAGAATAGTATGATAATGCTCAAGTTCACAACACACACGTTTCATGTTTTGAATATTGGTTTTTGGTTTTTCAGTTTTAGGTTTAACCGATTTTGGTTTTCATGGATAGATCAAAACAAGTTTACATGGTTTAATGTATATATGATTTGTTCTATATACATGCATGCTTTAATTTCCTAGACAAACTTAGTTTTGACTCCTTTATTCATGTGTTATATGTTTTGGTATTTTTGACAAAACATATTTTGGAATTAATGACAAAAACTATGATATATATTTGTTTCATGTATATTGGATTTCTATCCATATGCATCATGCTTCAAAGTGTTTAATTATCATGTTTTTGTATCTGGAAGTGTTTTGGACAAAACGTATTTTCTATTCAAAATTCAAGTTTTAGAAAATACAGTTTTTGATTTTTGGTAAAAATGATTAGATACAAAAATATTTTGATACAAAATCCTCTGCCTACAAATCAATTTTTATGTTTTATACTGAGTACTATTTAAAGATATTTTTCATAAAAATCAAAGTCTTTTCAAAATTGTGTTTTAAACTCAACTTTTGACCTGAGCCGGTCAACCGCACCAGTCGACCGTGCCTGTGTCAGTCTTGTCCGGTCGACCGGACAAGTCGACCGTGGTTCTGGCAGATGCACGTATCAGTGTGCATGTTTGCCGGTCGACCGGGCGGTCGACCGACTGTTATCAGAGTTGCTCTCTGTTTGTTTCGGTCGACCGGGCGGTCGACCGGTAGCTGCCAACGGTCAAAAAATGACCGTTGTGCGGTCGACCAGGCGGTTGACCGCCAGGGTATTTCTGGCAGTTCTGCTGCCAACGGCTATTTTCTGAATTAGCCTATAAATACCCCATTTGTAAGAGTTTTTCTCTAAGAATTTTTGTGCGAATTTTTACATACTCTCTGGTGTTTTTACAGCAATAAAAAGAAGTTTTTGAGCTTTATTTGAACAATCTTTTTGGTGTTTTCTTTAGGGTTTGAAAAATCAAAGAAAAGGGTTTTGGGAAAAACTTTTGAATTGAACTTCTCTATCTTGGTTTCATTTATTTCCCAAAGATTTTCTTTGAGTTGCTGGTTTCAAATCCCTTAGTTTTCTCCACAATTGAGCTAAAATCTACTATCTTTTCTATAGGATTTGTGTGGAAAAAAGAGATTGTTTTGTGGTTGTTGTTTGAAACCACTAAGTTGTAAACCCTATCTTTAGCTTGGCTTTGTGCCTTTTCCCTCATTGTGTTGAGGAAGTTTGGCTATTGGGTTGTATCCCTCAAGGTAGTGAGGTGATCCTTGTATTGGTTTTGAGTTTGGAAATCCCTCAAGTTGTGAGGAGATTGTTGGCTTGGAGTTGTGCCTCAAGGAGGAGGTTGTGATTGTAAAGAGAGGAGTTGGGTACTCCTTGTGAGAGTTCTTTGTGAACTAGCTAGTGGATTAGAAATCCTTCGTGTGTCGAAGGCGGGGATGTAGAGCTGGGTGCTCGAACCTCGATAACATATCTCTGTGTTTGCGTTTGATCCATTGACTCTCTCTCTATCTCTCTCTTTACTTTGTGTATTGTGCAAATTGCTATATCTTATACTTGCTTGTGTGTGCATCATTGTTGTAATTGCAATTAGTTTTTAAATTCCGCATTAAGTTCACTAGATTAGCATCGTCACCTATTCACCCCCCCTCTAGGTGATTTTTCAATTGGTATCAGAGCTAACGCTCCTGATATTTAGGTTTAACCACCTAGGAGTGAGATCTTGGTTTGCTAATCTTCATTTGCATTTTCATTTGCACACATTTAGTTTGCACTTATGGCTAGCCCTCCTATGTTTGATCATTTTAGACTTGATGCTTGGAAGGCTAATATGACTAAACATTTAAAAGACCTAGGACATCTAGTTTATCAAGCCATTACCATAGAATCCCTCCCAAATAGTAGCAAGCATAAGAAGGCCAATGCATTAGCACTTAGGGCACTTAGAGCATCTCTAAATGAACATTTATTACATGTTTTTGATCGTTATGATTCGGCTTTTGCAGTTTGGAGCATCTTGACTTCTCCCGAGCTTCCAAGGATTATCAACAAGATGAGGAGATCTAAGAGAGAAAAGTCCGAAGAGCAATGCCTCATGGTCCAAAGGAAGAACTCCCTTGAGGTACAATCGGATTCTCAAATAGATGATAGCTCTAGTTCCTATTGTCATGGATGTTTTGAAGTTCAAACTTTGAATATGGAACTTGTTCAAAAGCTTGAGAATTTGTTAGAAGAACATGATTTGTTGAAAGATGATAATCTTGTTTTGAAAAATGAATTAAAGGATTTATGCTCTAATTTTGAATTGATGTTACAAGAGAAGGAAGAGATTGCAAGTGAATGTGACTCACTTAAATCTCAACTCGAACTTGCTTTAAAGGAAAATGAATTTTTGAAAAACAAAAATGATTGTGATGATGTTGTAAAGCACAATGAGATTTTATCTTCAAAATTGGAATTTACTTTTAAAGAAAATCTCACTTTGAAAAATGATATTGATGCAATTACAAAAGAATTGGATTTGGTTTTGAATAAAATAAATCTTTGCAAAATGATATTGATATTCATGTTTGCCATGCTAGTGTAGCTTCTACTTCTTGCACACCTATAGCATGCTCCACTTTATCTTCTAGCATTGAAAATGATATAAATAATTTGAAGAAAAGTGTTGATTGTTTGGGCTCCACTTTGAGCCAATGTGCTTTAAATCACACTCGTTTGGAATCCTTGGTTCGCAAGAAACAAGCTCCAACTATGCATGCACACCCATCTAGGCATACACATGCTTTTCATGATCACCATCATCATATGTATGCTCACGTGTACACATGTACACATTGTGGTCGTAAAGGCCACCTTGCTAGATTTTGTTATGATCGTATTTATAATAAAATTTGGCAACTAATTATGTTTGGGTGAGAAAAGATACTAACCCCCGTGGACCCACAAAGAAATGGGTACCAAAGACCACCTCTATACTTTTTGATGTAGGTGGGAGCTCTCGCAAAACGTGAGAGTGTTGGTGCCTTGGAGTGGATGCGTTCCGTGCCTAAAGAGAACCATTTGGATGCTTCACTCTCAAGGAGATTTGGTGGGAGGACCACCATGGTTTGGAGAATTAGAGATGCACCTTCATCGGTTTTGGTATCATTCTCTAACTCCCATTTTTTAATTGCATGCTTTTCATGTTCATCTATTTATAGCATGCCATGGTTTATTGTTCATTATGCTTATGACATGCTCTTTAGAATAGTGTTATACATGTTTAGTTACTTGAGCACCTATGTCTTATATGGATCTATATTTAGTGTTCTCACATTGTTTAAACTAACATGTATGCCCTAGATCTAATGCACATGCATATGCATTATGACTATTTGGATGTTTATGATTTTTGTTCTTATTGAATCATGTTTCATTATTTCATGATTAGTATGATATTTAACATGTTTATTAGACTTATGCTTTACATGATTAGTTATTGAGACACCCATGTTTAGTATGGACCCATATTTTGTGCTATCATGTTTATCATAGGTTTAATGCACATGTCTTTGTCATGCAAATCATATGGTTGACTATGATTTTTTTTGTTTTAATGATTCATGTTTTGATAAATAACTTGTGTTGTATGATTTCTAATTTAGCCACATGTTTTGATGTTTATAGGCTATCATGTATTTCTTGATTCTTATAGCATGTGGATTTACATAATGATCATTTTTAGAATATTGTTGATTTATGACTCGTTTTATGCTTAATGATTTGGATATATACTTAGATGTTAGTTTTCATTAAAACTAGGATTTATACTTGTACATAGAATGGGCCACAAATAAACCTTTATATATGTTTGTGCTTGGATGCCTATTTGTACCCATTAGATGTTCTAGTATAGTCTAGTTTTGATTATTCATGCATTCAAACATGTATTCCTATTTTTGATGTGTTTTCTATGATTAAGTGTTTTCACTTCATGTATATGTCTATTTTGCCAAACCTTAAGATATACATGTATGCCCCTTGAGTCATTTGCTTTTCATGCAAATCTATATATATGGACTCAATTGTGCTTAGGGATATGTATGTACACTTATTGTGTTGGCAATTCATACATATACCTTGAAATGAAATTAGTTTTGGTAAAAATTTAGTTTTTCTTGATTTCGTGTTTATTTGTTTAACTTCATGTGTATGTGTATCTTGTCCAAACTATTGATTATACATATACATCCTTGAGCCACGTGCCTTCATGCATATACTTTTGTGGACTCATTGTGTTTAGGATATGTATGTATACTTTAGTTTGTACATGACATACATATGCCTTGAAGCTTAAATCATATGGATGAACTTTCATGGATTTCATGATTAACTTATGTTTCATATCTTGATGATTACTATATTGAGCTTAATTATCCATTTTCATGATGATATGTTTCTCACAACACTTGTACACTCACCTTATTTTGATGTTTTCTCATGATTTGATTTTCATGAGTACTATTGGTGCCATATAGATTTTGAGTGTTTGGTGATCATGTGATTTACATGTGTTTTCATGAAAACAATTGTGTTTTATTCCTTACTTGAAGGATTTCGTACTAGTTTTAAAAGTTTTTCCTATAACTAGTTCGTATTCTTCACTATGGTAGAGATTTTCAAACAAAGCTTATTTTCAAACCTATTTTTGAAAACCCCTACCTTTAATGGGCGGTTGGATGGGAGATCATGCTCATGTATGCTTTATAATGAAAATTATTTTAAACTTGAACATGAAATGGGTGGTAGTTGATATGAGTCATACACTTGATCTTATTGTTGTTTTAATTGGTATCATTGAATTCTTTCAATTGGTATCAATCTTGACATCCTTTTGTATACTCATATATGTTTTGTTTTATATATGTATGTTTACACTTCATATAGTATCAATTTCAATTGGTATCTATTTCTTACATACATATATAGATGATTTATTTGTGCTTATTATATCCCTATATCTTGAAGCACAAATTTTGGTTATGTTAAGCTTGAGTTTTTCAATTGGTATCCATATACAAGCTTTATCATAATTTTAAGATTGCTAAGCTTGAATTTTTAATGAATATCATGTTTCAATTGATTTAATTTTCAATTGGTATCTTATTTCAAGCCTATGCATATTTTCTTTTGGTATTTCATAAAGGGGGAGAAAACTCGTATTTTATTTCAATTGGTATTTAGTTTACCATTGTTTTTGTTTCCCACTCCTAACTTTATGATATTAAAGTAATTGGTATCATATGCTAATAATGAAAAATATCTTCTTTTGGTATCAAGATGCTATTTAAATTTGGTATCAATTTTTTATTATCTATTGGTATCAAGTTTACATTACATGTTTTCATTTTGATATAAAATGTTATTTTGTTTCAATGCCTTGTTTTATTTCAAATAGGATTTGGCATTTCTCAAAGTTTGTTATTTTCAATTGATATCATATTGACTTTGGTTTTACCCTTGGAATAATTTATTGCTTCTTTGTTTTGAAGATTTAGGGGGAGAAGTATTTGTTTTCATTATGTTTGTTTTTACCCCTTTGTTGATGATTGACAAAAGGGGGAGAAGAATTTGTAGTTTATATGCATGGTTGATTTATGCATATGTTTTAGTTGGTTTTCATTAGTAATAATATGTTGGTTTCAATATTTTTGTTTTATTGGTATCAAGAGCATGTTTCATTGTTTATATTTTATTTTAATTGGTATCCAGAACATGTTTATATGTGTTTAAGAACATTCATTGCACATCTTATATGTTTTATTGTTATGCATGAGTTAAGGGGGAGCTTCTTTGAAGCTTTACTTTAATCCATGCATATATAACTCCATGAGTTTTGTCATCATCAAAAAGGGGGAGATTGTTGGCCCAAAGGCCTTCCACTCTAGTTTTGATGATGATTAACTCATGTAGTTATGTGTACTAATAATCTTGCAATGTTTAAGTTTAAAATATTTAACAAGATATTAGTTGGTGAAAGCTTCCACACATCTTTCACAAGGTGATTCAAGAGCCTAAGCATCAAAGATGACATCTAGCACTCATTGGAGTCTAACTTGGTGAATCACGGTTTGGACCGAGTCAACTTGGAGACGGCGCTCTACAAGAAGACTTAGGTATCCCTAGTTTAGTTTGTGTTTAGATCTAAATTGTAAAGATTAGAATAGTATGATAATGCTCAAGTTCACAACACACACGTTTCATGTTTTGAATATTGGTTTTTGGTTTTTCGGTTTTAGGTTTAACCGATCTTGGTTTTCATGGATAGATCAAAACAAGTTTACATGGTTTAATGTATATATGATTTGTTCTATATACATGCATGCTTTAATTTCCTAGACAAACTTAGTTTTGACTCCTTTATTCATGTGTTATATGTTTTGGTATTTTTGACAAAACATATTTTGGAATTAATGACAAAAACTATGATATATATTTGTTTCATGTATATTGGATTTCTATCCATATGCATCATGCTTCAAAGTGTTTAATTATCATGTTTTTGTATCTAGAAGTTTTGGACAAAACGTATTTTC
This sequence comes from Agave tequilana, assembly GCA_038442645.1. Lineage (NCBI taxonomy): Eukaryota > Viridiplantae > Streptophyta > Magnoliopsida > Asparagales > Asparagaceae > Agave > Agave tequilana. Next base: position 45,916 of record JAVJIF010020868.1, on the reverse strand, counting down.
TATTCAAAATTCAAGTTTTAGAAAATACAGTTTTTTTTTTGGTAAAAATGATTAGATACAAAAATATTTTGATACAAAATCCTCTGCCTACAAATCAATTTTTATGTTTTATACTGAGTACTATTTAAAGATATTTTTCATAAAATCAAAGTCTTTTCAAAATTGTGTTTTAAACTCAACTTTTGACCTGAGCCGGTCGACCGCACCAGTCGACCGTGCCTGTGTCAGTCTTGTCCGGTCGACCGGACAAGTCGACCGTGGTTCTGGCAGATGCACGTATCAGTGTGCATGTTTGCCGGTCGACCGGGCGGTCGACCGACTGTTATCAGAGTTGCTCTCTGTTTGTTTCGGTCGACCGGGCGGTCGACCGGTAGCTGCCAACGGTCAAAAAATGACCGTTGTGCGGTCGACCGGGCGGTCGACCGCCAGGGTATTTCTGGCAGTTCTGCTGCCAACGGCTATTTTCTGAAGTAGCCTATAAATACCCCATTTATAAGAGTTTTTCTCTAAGAATTTTTGTGCGAATTTTTACATACTCTCTGGTGTTTTTACAGCAATAAAAAGAAGTTTTTGAGCTTTATTTGAACAATCTTTTTGGTGTTTTCTTTAGGGTTTGAAAAATCAAAGAAAAGGGTTTTGGGAAAAGCTTTTGAATTGAACTTCTCTATCTTGGTTTCATTTATTTTCCAAAGATTTTCTTTGAGTTGCTGGTTTCAAATCCCTTGGTTTTCTCCACAGTTGAGCTAAAATCTACTATCTTTTCTATAGGATTTTGTGTGGGAAAAAGAGATTGTTTTGTGGTTGTTGTTTGAAACCACTAAGTTGTAAACCCTATCTTTAGCTTGGCTTTGTGCCTTTTCCCTCATTGTGTTGAGGAAGTTTGGCTATTGGGTTGTATCCCTCAAGGTAGTGAGGTGATCCTTGTATTGGTTTTGAGTTTGGAAATCCCTCAAGTTGTAAGGAGATTGTTGGCTTGGAGTTGTGCCTCAAGGAGGAGGTTGTGATTGTAAAGAGAGGAGTTGGGTACTCCTTGTGAGAGTTCTTTGTGAACTAGCTAGTGGATTAGAAATCCTTCGTGTGTCGAAGGCGGGGATGTAGAGCTGGGTGCTCGAACCTCGATAACATATCTCTGTGTTTGCGTTTGATCCATTGACTCTCTCTATCTCTCTCTTTACTTTGTGTATTGTGCAAATTGCTATATCTTATACTTGCTTGTGTGTGCATCATTGTTGTAATTGCAATTAGTTTTTAAATTCCGCATTAAGTTTACTAGATTAGCATCGTCACCTATTCACCCCCCCTCTAGGTGATTTTTCAAGAATGCCCACCCCTGTCCTCCATAATCTATCTCTCTACCAGAAATTATTTCATAAAACACCTGACTACCTTTTTTTACGTATATTTGGTTGTGCTTGCTACCCTGATCTGCGTCCATACCAAACTCATAAGTTTGATTTTCGGTCTATTCAATGTGTCTTCTTAGGTTACTCGGCTTCGCATAAAGATTATCAATGTTTACATGTCCCCTCTGGTTGTATTTACATCTCCCGAGATGTTGTGTTCGATGAAACTTTCTTTCCTTTCCAGCCTCCTCTGTCCTCTCTCTCTCTCTCCACCTACTCCACGCCCTCACTACCGATCCCCATTTCTACGTCTCTGTTACCTTCCATTGTTCCAGTCCCCCTTCTTATGTGGGCTCTACCATTGACTCTTCTCCTCCTCCACCATCACCTTCATCACATACTCCTTCTCCACCACCTCCACTAGCACCCGCCGATGAGTCCTTCTCATCGTCCTCATCCTCAGGCTCTCCTAATCCCCCTCCTACCAGGACCCACCATATGGTCACCAAAACACAGGATAACACCAGAACACCAAAAGTCTAGCTAGCCACCCAGTATCCCATGCCTACCTGTCTCATGGCAACCTTAGCCACCGCTCCTGTCGAACCACATGTTTTACGCAAGCTTTTAAAGATCCCAAGCGGCGCGAGGTAATGGACACTGAGATGAATGCCTTGCTTAAGAACAAAACATGGTCTCTTGTGTCATACCACCCTACCATGAATCTGGTTGGCTGTAAATGGATTTTCATGTTAAAACATAAACCTGATGTTTCTGTTGACAGGTATAAGGCCCGCCTGGTGGCCAAGAGTTTTCATCAACAATCAGGATTAGACTATGGTGAGACATTCAGTCGGTCATCAAACCGACCACTGTCCGTACCGTGTGCAGTCTGGCTGTCAAAGGCTGATCTATTCGATAGTTAGATGTGAATAATGCATTTTTGCAGAGTTTTCTTACTGAGACAATTTACATGAAACAACCTTCACGGTTTATCAATCCTACTCGTCCCAATCATGTATGCAAGCTTCACCGTAGTATTTATGGCCTCGAACAGGCTCCACGAGTCTGGTTTTCTCGCCTCAGTAGTTATCTAATCATAATGGGTTTTGTGGACTCCAAGTCTGACGTGTCTCTCTTCCTCCGACGGGTCGGGACAGATCTTCTTCTAGTTCTTATCTATGTGAACGACATCATCATCACAGGTAATGACTCACGGGCTGTCACTCGTCTCATTCAAGAACTAGACTGGGAGTTCTCATTAAAAGGCCTCGGCCCATTGCACTATTTCTTTAGCGTGGAGTGCCACCATACACCCTCAGGTCTCTTTCTCTCTCAACAGAAGTACATCCTGACTTGCTTCTCTGACTCAAGATGGATGGTGTCAAGCCTGTCGCTCGCCTATGGCTACTTCCTGTAAGCTTTCCAAGGTTGTTAGCAAGCCTCTCTCTGACCCCTTTGTCTATCGAAGTACTGTTGGGGCTTTACAATATCTAAGCTTCACCAGACCCGATATTGTCTTCTCGGTGAACAAGGTTTCTCAGTTCATGCAAGCTCCAACCGATGAGCATTGGAGCGTTGTAAAACGGATCCTCCTTTATCTCAAATCTACCATTCAACATTGTCTTTTTCTCTCTCGTCATTCTTCTGTACAGCTTACTGCTTATACTGATGCAGATTGGGCAGGGTCGATCGATAATCAAAAATTCACAAGTGGTCAGTGTGCCTTTCTTGGTACAAATCTCATTTCTTAGAGCTCGAAGAAGCAGTGCACTGTGACACGATCTAGCACTGAGGCAGAGTATAGGAGCGTGTCCAATTCTGCAGCAGAGGTCGTTTGGTTGCAGTCATTATTTCGTGAGCTTGGAGTTCTGCAATCTCCCGATAGTTCTCTGTGACAATCTCGGTGCATCATATCTCTCGGTCAATTCTATTCGTCACTCACGCTCCAAACATGTTGAGATCGACATTCATTTTGTGTGGAACTATGTCGCTAATGGAGTCCTGGATGTTCGGTTTGTTAGCACTAAAGACCAACTACGAGAGCATCAGGGAAATGTAACTCTCAAAAGAGTCAGCATTTAGACCTTTAAAGATTATTCACACCAAGCTAGTAATAATACTATGATTGCACTTATAAATTATTATTGATTTTTGTATAATCAATTGACTTTGTCTCTTCATTAAACTAAAATTGAAACTTTTCTCAAAAGAAAAAAAAGTAAAATCAAAATATGGTCCACTACCAAACTCATCATATTTTTGGTGCTGACTTGGGGGCATACTCGAGTTTGCTTGGGAGTACAAATGTGAATGATTTAAGATAACAAATTGGGTCATGTGAGAACATGCAATCTCTTCATTCTTGCAGTTTTGTTGTTGCAACCACACGCTCTCCGCAAAGAAACAGGCACGAGGTTGGAAAAAGTCGGGCTTTTTCCTCACAAGAGTAAAATTTTCCAATAATAATAATAATAATAGTTTCTTAAAATAATAGGCATCAGCTTTAATTTCAATTGGAAATGGAGAGTGTTAGGAGCAAGTTTATTAATGAAGCTATTTTAGCATTGAAGAGAAGGGCGTGGGGGCTGTTTGAGTTGTTGAGTGTAGCATGTGAGTGAGAGAGGGACCTGAGATGATGCAGAGTCACGTTGCTTTCACGTGAAGAGATGGGGGATTACAACATTACAATATCTAGCTAACACTTCCAACTTTCTTGTGTTCAATAAAGTCGTCACTCTTCAGCTAAAACTTTAATAAAGAAAATTTATGTAACGTTATCTTTTCTTTTTTGCTTGTCAGGTTATTTAACCCTTGGCCCTTTTGGTTTACCTAACCGCGTTTTAATAACGTCGACATTCTTATCGTGAAGTCGTGTCTGCATCTAATTTTTTATTTTTTTTTGGCTAGTTAAGAGGCATATGAAGGCACCCAATATCGCGCGCGCGCGCAAGGGCTTGTGTTCGAACTGACGACCTGTGAGCGAGCGGAGCTCTTACGAACCAAGGCTAACCGAAATGCCACTTGCGGGCATCTAATGTTAGCACATAGGTTTTTTGCAATAATTTTCTTTTCTTAATATCAATTTATTTTTCTTGTTGGTTTGCTGCTACGTTTTCTTTTGCTCATAGACTCATAGTCATAAGGCCACAGCTGCCTGCCTTTAGGACATACTTGAGTTTTACACCAAAAAACCTGCTAGAAGCTGGAGATCAGTTTTGGACATCATAATTTGGGCATCCAGACATTTGGCATCAGCAAACATTCAAATCTATGATCAGATTTGGGAGCCACAATGGGATTTGTTTACACTTCACAAACATTTACATTATTGAATTCGTAGGTCTATTAAGTTTTGCTCAGTTATCATTAAGGGTGAGCATCGGGCGGTGCGGTGTACTTTTTCTTTACAAAATTGCAAACCAGTCCAAACCACAGCATGTTCAGAACCGAACCGAACCGAACCGAACATCATTCACACCGAACATTACACCGAACCGAATATGGTGTGCGGTTTTCGGCCTGGTTTGTAAACCGAAAATTACAACGAACAAGGCCAGGCAATCATATGTATCAACAAAAAAGAGGTCCCATTCCCATACATACACATCACACAAGGGCCACTCCAAGCAAGGGCCAGGCAATCATATCAATATCATCATATGTATCAACAAAAGAGAAACCCCCATAATTACTGGCCATACACACAAGGCAGGCAATCAGGCAATCAGGATTCAGGCATCACACAAGGCAGGCAATCAGGCAGGCAATCAGGCATCATATGTGTCACTATCACAATTCACAGGTTTGCAACAAAAGAGAGGCCCCATATGATACATCAGACAGAACACAAGGGCCAGGTAAGGGCTAGGAAATCATATCATCATATGTATCAATAAAAGAGAGGCCCCCATAATTACTGGCCATACACAAGGGCCAGGCAAATTAGGCAATCAGCTATCACTGATTCACACTATCACAGGTTTGCAACAAAAGACTGAAAGAGAGGCCTCATATACATGATACATCAGACACAAGGGCCAGGCAATCAGACACAAGGGCCAGGCAATCATATCATCATATGTATCAAGTTATCAACATTCTGCAAAAGAGATGCCCCCATAAATTGGCAATCAGACAGTCACAATCAGGCATCAGATTCACAGCCACAGCCAGGTTTGCATTTTGCAAACTATATGTATCAACAAAAGAGAGGCCCCATATACATGATACATCAGACACAAGTGCAACTGTGCCAGGCAAGGGCCAGGCAATCAGACACAAGGGTCAGGCATTAGTTAGCAATCATATCATCATATGTAACAACAAAAGAGAGGCCCCCAATCCCCATACTGGCCAATACACAAGGGGCAGCCAAAATAGTATAGTCCAAATCCAAAACAGGCTAAACAGCAATATTACAGACTTACAGTCCAAAGTTTGGACTGTAAACACTCCAAAACAATGCAAATTGAAATATTACAGTCCAAACTCCAAAGTGTCCAAATAGCAAAGGCTGCAAAGCTCACAAGTTCTCTTCTCTTCTTAAACCTCCGTGATTGTTGGTTCCGATGCCATTTTAGACAAATCTATAATCAAAAGAAATGAATATTTATTTTAAGAAACAAAGTAATCTATTAAATTAAAAACCAATAATTGAATTAGATATTAAAATCCAAAAAAAATTTACCTATATCATGTGTTTCAAGAGCATCCAAGTCTTCTTCAATACTAATCTTTGTTGATAACATTGTGACCCGAAGCCAATCTTCGGTGCATAAAAGAGCTTGGACCATTCTTGGAGTCAATGAACTCCTAAACGGGTCAAGGATACGACCACCACTACTAAATGCCGATTCGGAAACAACGGTGGAGATGGGAACCGCTAACACATCGCGAACCATTCGATGTAGGATAGGAAATCTTGAGCTATTAACTTTCCAATACTCCAAGATGTTAAATGTAGAAAGATCATCTTCGGCATCTTCACATAAAAACTTCTCCAATTCTGTCTTTGTCTCCTCACCTCCAACACCGGCTCTCATCCTTTTAAAGCGACTCCTTACATCTAATGATTGAGAAGAGGAAGAGGAAACATTGGCAATATTGCTTGAAGATTGGGCCATCTCACTTGATTGCTCGTTTGAACTTTCATACCTTATCTTGTAGTCATTAAATAATAATGATGCGGCCTCTTTTACAATCTTCATCTTTTCTAAACTTTCACTCGCACCATAACGAAATTCAAGAACAAATTGTACATATTGTTCCTTATATCGGGGGTCAAGAAGCACGGCAATGTAAATCAACATGTTAGTCTTCTCCCAATTCCCCCAATACTTGTCGAACTTCTCTTGCATTTTGTGAGCAATGTTCCTCAATTCTAAATCTCCACTTTCTTGTTGATCTATCAACTCACAAGCGACATTACTAATTTCATGAAGAAAACTATTGCTAGTTACATACAAAGAACCAGAAACACGCAAAGTGAGTTCATAAAACTTTTCAAGAAAAATGCACAACCTTCTTGCATTAGTCCAATCATCCTCTGACGGCAACTCATTATTTTCATTTCCACTTAACACTTGATTTCTAAAAAATGGGTCTTCATCACAATACCTTTCAAAAGCTCTTTCATACTTGCATGCGGTATTCAACATCAAATATGTGGAGTTCCATCTAGTAGGCACATCCAAGCATAAGGTTTTAGACCATTCAATTTTTTCAATCTCAACACAATTCTTAAACTTTTGTAATCGAGAAGGAGAACTCCTCACATACTTCACGGCTGAGCGCACCCTAGTAACAGAAGAGCACAATTCTTTAATCCCATCATTAACAATAAGATTAACAATGTGCGCAATACACCTCATATGAAGGTATTTCCCATGTAGCATTGTTCCATTCCAATTATTAAGCCTTTTCTTTAAATAGGCGATCATAGTATCATTAGAAGATGCATTGTCAACGGTTATGGTGAAGACATTTTCAATCCCCCATTCTACCAAGCATCTCTCCACCGCCCTACCAAGTTCGTCACCTTTATGACTAGGAATTGGACAAAAGTTTAAAATTCTTTTGTTTAATTTCCAATCATTATCAATCCAATGTGCAGTGAGACATATGTAGTTGATATTTTGAATAGAAGTCCAAGTGTCTGTTGTAAAAGATACCATTTGACATGTAGCTTTCAATAAATTCTTTAAATTTTTCTTCTCATCAATGTAAAGTTGGTAACAATCTCTTTGGATTGTCCAACGGGATGGGAGATGAAATCTAGGACTTGCAATAGACATGAAGTATCGGAATCCAACACCTTCCACTAATTTGAATGGTTGTTCATCAAGAATTATCAAGTATGCAAGCGCTTTTCTTATAGCCACTTCATCATACTCCCAATTGCTAAGACTGCCTACTCCACCACTTCCTCCTATTGGTTGTTGAAAACTTAACAGTTTTTGTCGGGTTTCTTCATTATGTGGGTTCTTCTTACAATTTTCCGCATGAGTATGCAATGTAGATGTACCATTCACACGTGGATCAGCATTGTACACTTTCTTACAATACTTGCACTCAGCTTTAGCATGTCCATTTTCTTGAAAAGTTTTAAAATGCAACCATACCGTAGATCTTTTCCTTACGCTCTTTCTCTTGGTTTTGTTAGTAGGCTGCTGAGACTCCGCTAGATTCTTTCCTTGATCAACTTACAGACAAATTAAATTTAGATAAGTAATTATTATCATATATTTTAAATTTTCAAGATTTAGAATTTCAGTAAATAAAAATTTAGAAAAGCTTAAAATTAATCAACTAACCTCAACTGAACCTGAAGATGAGCCAGTTGTCAACTGTTCGGGAGGCGACGGGGATGCTTGAGGTGCAGTTGATGGTGCCAAAGAAGGTCGGGAGCTTGATGGTGCTAAAGGAGGCCGGGAGGTTGATGGCCCCAAAGAAGGAGGCCGGGAGGTTGATGGCCCCAAAGAAGGAGGCCGGGAGGTTGACGGTGCCAATGGAGGCCTAGAGGAGCTCTCTTTCATTTTTCAAATTTCCTTTGGGTGATGCCCTAGACTAGAGAGAAGAAAAATATTAAATATATGCTTAAGCACTTAAGCAGCTTTAATTTAAAACATTAAATCATTTAAACATATGCAATTACAGAATTACTGAATTACCTAGACTTTCTAGTTTCTAAGATGAAGATTGAAGTGATAACTGATCAGTGATCAGTTATTCAGTTTTAAGTGCAAAATAAATTAGAGCAAAGCAACTGACTGAACTGAGCATTAAGAAAATCACAAGAACTGAAGAAATAGCCTGTTTCAGTGTTAAGTGTTTACTGTTTTGTAACTTTTGTGTAATTTCTCAGAATTTCATGTGAAGCCGTGAAGGAGAAGGATGACCTTTAAACAATTAAACTTGGCTTTTATATTATTTCATCTGTAATATGTTCAACACTCAACACTCAACAGGAAGAAATTCAAGAAAACAAAATCAATTATTCAAAGAATCAAAATACAAATTGCTAAAATGCTACCTACCTGTCTACGAATATTTTTCTTTAACTTTGATTTTTCCAAAAATCCAAGTAGTTTAAGTGTTTAGCACAACACTGTCAGTCTGAGTCTGTCACCGAAGTGGTCAAGTGGAATCTGTTGATTGTTTCCAAGTTTCCAACTGAAAAGGAAAAAATAAAAAATAAATCTTTTTGCTTAAGCTAAACAAGAAAAACTGAAAAACCTAGATTAATAAATCACAAAAAAAAAAAAAAAAAAACTAGATTTAGCTATAATTGAATCTTACATAGATGATAGATCCGTGGTTGACTTGAGTTGAGATGTCGATAGAGATGCGATCATGCGAAGAAGATGATGAGGAAGACTAAGGAGGAGGGATCCGTCGTCGGGAGTCGGATCGCGATGGGAGGAGCGACTGGATTAGGGCTCAGTCGGTCAGTCCGGTGCCGGCAGAGCCCGAGCCTCCCTGAAGAGTGAAGATGGATGGAGGAGAAGACTCAGATTCTCAGAAGATGGAACGGGATTAGGGTTCGCGCTCGCCCGCCGCTCTTCAATTTTTGATCGAGGAATCGAGAGAGAGAGAGAGAGAGAGAGAGAGAGATATTCAGAGATCTAAAATCTTTACCCTTTATCTCACGCGACACCGACACGCACGAGGCACACCGCACACGTGACGACTGCGGACTGACGAAGCTTCTGGATGTCGGGGGATTCGGGCGGTGTTCGGGCGGGTCGGTTTTTCATTTTCTGAAACCGACCCGCACCGTAAAAACCGAATTGCCCGAAAAACATAAATACAACCCGCGCCGTTTTAATAAAAACCGAACCGAACCGAACCGAACCGCCGAAATCCCCTAGTTATCATGACTAATTTCATTCTACGCTCCGAGGCCATGCGAAGCCAACACTAACATCCGGAGAGGGTGAAAACTATTTCTCCTCCTCCTCGAAAACTTCAGTGCTTAACCATTCTCTTCAATAGAACCGGGTGGGATTACTCACAATTGGATCGAAAAAGGGGAGAAAAAAAAATGCAATCACAAGTTGACAGTGAACAAGCACCATAATTTCCTCCCAGACTAAACATCTATTTGCAACAACAGTATCAACCGCGAGAAAACTATCGACAAAGTGCAAACATATTTCAATTTCTTCACCTACATTGTAGCATGCACCCATCAGTCAAGTACTGATAGTCTGTGATTCAACTCAATGCAATGCTATAAATTGGTACTATTGCATTTTGGATTCTCACCTGTGCATTGAAGCTCATGAAGCATTCTCAGCTACTAAACATCTAAACACAAATAGGAAACAAATCGACCAGCACAACAGAAAATCTACTTGAAGGTGTCTCTGAATGCCTGGCAAGCTGGTAGCCACAGCACCACACAAAAAGAGAGCAAAATGACCTGAACCTGGGTAAGAAACATATCCAGTGCAATATACGATATTAAGTTACGAAGAACAGCCATAAAATTTTTCCTCCTACAAGTTCCCCCCGTCTCTCTCAGGGTACAGGATAGCATATAATCTGCTTTTGTTCTCACACAATTGGACCTTTAATATACTGACTGATGAATAAGGCTCTCATCAAATGTGTTACATTCATTCTCGACCTACATCTATCGGAAGTAAATGGATACAAGCGGGATGTCAATGTCGTTATCCTCGTCATCCTCGCAAGCCACCACCACATCCAGATGGCGCCTGTACGACGGCACCTCTAACTTGGCCACCTCCTTTGCGACATCCACCACCTTCCTGTCCATCCTCTCTTTGTGCCTAGGGAACATGCTGTTGTAGAGCAGAGAGGTGCCGCAGGAGATGCTGTAGGCATTTAGGCCTCGTTCCTTGAGCCACTGCAGGAGCTCCTTCAGGGTGAGGTCCCCGTGTATCATCCAACGGTCCCATACAGTCCAGCTCATGTCCTGGTGCTTGATCACCTTGGGTGGGACTGGCTCGGCAATGGAGAACAGTGGGAGAGCAAGGTTGGCAAAGGTGTTACGATAGTCCTCTACCTTGTGACCACCAGCAACAACTTTGTAGAACTCAAGGCAGACAAGACCAGTAGCCATTGCTGTGGAGGTGGCAATGGCAGGGATGATCCTCCCAGCAATGAACTTGGCTTTAAGTTTATCGACTTCTCCTATACTGTAGTTTCTTGCACGCATGTTAGCAAGCCCAGCTATGAAGTCCATGTGGTAGTTTGTGTCATCGTCCTGCAAGTTTAGCAAACAGGAGTAAGATAAATAAAGGAAATTTACATATACACAAAAATGGATAAGAACATGGCATGGAGTTACAAAACAGCCGGCTCTGCTGTCGTGGAAGGGCAAAAAATGAGCCACACTATGGGGGAGGATAGGGCAAGGCTCTAGTTGTCTCTCGTCTCCATCCACTATGCCCCCAAACCATTTACCGTCCATCTCTACCTCGGCCCTGGCTCTAGAACCCCAAAGTCGAATAGCACTGAAAACACCCTTTTAGCCAGTCAGGTCCCCAATAAACAACCTGATTCTAGTACAGATTTAGTCCCACTTATGGACTTTGCCAAGTTCGGCTGCTTTGATGGTCTCAGGATTTCACCATTGGAGAGGTCAAGGTTTTTTGAGGTAGGCCGCACTCTACTAATTTTGTAGTCTAAGTGCCTAGTCGCAGTTGTTAAGCTAAAGCATGAATGTATATGCAGAATAAGGGAAGAACATGAGGACAGTTTCTGCAATCGAGGCTGATTTGCAGTGCCACACCTCTTGTTTGGTAATGATGGAGATCGTGATCTCACCAATCAAGTTACTGGTGAATTTGTGGTTTTTATAGCAGTATTAGTCCTTTTTGCAGTTTTGCGGGTGTGGTGGGCGTGAAGCGGGATGGCCGTAAACATTCTGTGGCAGAATGAGTGGTGGGGTATTTGGATGGTTTGAATATCATCCTGGTGTTCAGATGGGTTCTCAAGGTGTTGAGATTGACCCAAGACATCTGGCATAATCAGCTAGGAGAAAGGTTAGTCGCAATCAGTTGATCCGGCCATCAATCACAGTGAGCAGAAGCATGCTAGCGGGAGCCCACCAACATCAGAAATATCGAACCATAGCAGCACAAAGGATTTTACAATGTTGTAGTCATGGCAACTTGCATGATGTACACAACTGGCGAGTACAGTATAGTGGCAGACTCGCCTGGCATTGTCGATGCTTTTGGGAATGATGTCAGAATAAGTGCACTGAGTTTTCTCCATTGGCACATTCTGGTTTTGCCACCAACTTCTGCCGGCAATCAGGCGTCACTAATTAGATCCAAACTCTGACACACCTTTGTACTCTCAAATTTCGGCCATGTAAAATTTACTTCAGTAGTGAGTCATGTATTGATGCTTTTGCACTTATCTGCAAGAGTAAAGTAGTCATTTCTCCTTGAGAAGAAAGCAATGATGTGGATTCTAGTGGAGATCAGTGGGTCGATGACGTGGGAGTCCATGTTTGTTTCCTAAGAGGTTACATATATATGGTTGTGTGGCTTCTGAATTCACTCTTCTCAAAAGAATCAGTGGGTCGGTAAAAGGTAAAGGCAAATCTGGAATAATGAGATTCAGCACCAGAATCACCAGGGATCCAGGCCCTTTCCAAGAAGCTAGAACATCTGATGGAGCAGTGGAAGCTAAATATAGAGAGGTTTACTGTTTCAGTTTGGAAATCAAAAACTCGGAAAGCTTGTAATGAGAATATCTTAGCTTTAATTTTCATTGTATTTTCAGTTGTATTTGTGTACTTGGTATTTGTATTGTATTTTGTATTTGTACTAGGTGTATGTGTACCAAGTAGTGGCAGTAGTGGGTAGTTATGAGTGTAGTTGTGTGTAGTTATGAGTGTGTAATGTACTGGGAAGTTATGGGTAGCTTGTAATGTAATGGGAAGTTATGAAGTTGTGTGAGTAGTTATGAATATGTAGCCTACATATAGGCATATGTATTCTTGAATGAAAATTACTGAATGAATTAGAAATCAATGGCTTTCTCCCTTCCCTGCTCTCTTCCCTCTGCTTCATCTCCTTCCTTAATCTTCTTTTCTATTCCTTTATGATGTTTTGCCGGTTGCTCCTTTTCCCTTCCTCTTTTCCTCTCTATGTTATCCTCTCTAGGCCCTTACTCATTCTCCCTCTGCCCTCTTCAAAAATACTCTCCCCCCTCTCAGATTCCTCCCTCCGGAACAGCATAACAGCAGCAGCAAAAACAGTACCAGCCGCAGCAGCAACAGCAGTAGCCGTTGAGCAGCAGCAGCGACAGCAGCAGCACAGCATTAGGAGCAGCAGCAGTGCAGCAACAGCAGCAGCAGCAGTGCAGCAACAACAACAATGCAATAATAATCAAATCAATGATGCACACCATTCGTTCGAGAAGATGTCAATATCAAGTATACATTCATAGCCTAATGCATCAGAACAGTTCCAAGATCCACAGAACAACAGCAGTAGCAAAAACTCACTTACCAGTTAGTTTTTATTTTAACATTCACATTATTAGTTTGGTTACATCACCTGATTTATCTCTAAAGTTTTATCACCATTCCTGCTGTCTACTAAATCGTGAGATGTGAGAATCTACAAATCATGTGATTGCTTAGCTTCGAAATTGATTTTAGAACTTGTCATTCATGATATATGTATTGTAATTATTTTAATTGAGATTAGACATGTTCAAACCTAGCATGCAATACTTTGTAAAATTCATCTGTTAACATTGTTAGTTTTTCATTGCTTTCCTGCCAAAGATCTTTGTATTTAGTGAAACGTGGAGAATTTGATTATATCACTGGTTCTCCACATGACACGCACGCACCGTTTCACATCAGTTTGGTATCAGACAGGAACACCATGAATTAGGTTAAAAAAATATTTTCTTTAGGCATTTTTCTAGAAAAAAAGAAATTTGGTTTTCTTTTTCTTTCTTTTGCGTAAAAAATAAATAAAAGAATAAAAAATGGCTAGTGAATCCCAACTGCTAATATGAACACCAACTCCAAAATCCTCCAAAAGCTAGATGAATTTTGAATTGCATAATTAGGTTAGATCAGGCATTCAAGTCCAGCCCTTATCATCCTGCAATCTAGAATAACAAGTGTAAGGGTTATGAGCACGTTGTGGTCAACTGTCCAAGGCCAGTCATAGTAACTAAAGGAACCATCTTTTACAAATTCGAAGTCCCTTCCTCCTTTATTGCCGACCCCTACTGTCATTGTCCATTCTCGTTAACCCCTCCCTTCTCTCTAGCCGACACTAAGCGCAGTCAGAGTTACCATTGACAAATTGTCTGTAACAAATACGGAGTTTGACTCTGAATAGCTCATTTACCAAGCAGAATATTCAGAAAACTCTGACTTTGACAGAGAATTCACATGTGATAACTTGAGGAGTTCAGTATTTTGAGTCCTCTTGAGGCCATCCCAGTGATTGCGGAGTTTATTGATGTCTACCATAAAGACACTCCGACTCAGCCAGAAGTCACCCTTGTGATTACAGAGGATGATGGTCTTTTTTGAAGACCTCACGGGCACGTTAACACCGACGCCTGATTTCCAACACGCCAATGAATCAACCCCAGGAACTAGTCTTCTCGACTTACCACACTATAGGAAGGATCCTACCATGCATACTGAACTCAAAGGGCAAGTTGATTTGTCACTAGATGTCAAGCAACAGTGCTTTGTCCCAATATACATTCATTTTTATGAGGACAAGTTCTAGAGTTATATTGTGACAAAGGGTATAGATCAGACCAAAGATGTCGACATATATGATAGATCTATATCCAAAAATTTTGAGGACGCGGTTATGAGAGAACATGATGCCTTACAGACTATCAACTTCTCTTCCATTACTGTTAAACTTAAGGGTGCATCTCCTCTGCCTTTACCATATCTTTCGTCTTCATTGCTAAAACAAGTAAACTGTCACATACCCTTTAGGATCATACCTCTGATAACCCCATTTGATCGAGGTCGTGTATATTATCGATCTGATGATCCATATGCCTGAAACTTTTAATGTCCAATAAGGAGTCAAAGTTCATTAGCTAATTTTTTAAAAGACCCCTTCAGCAATGATAGACACTAGGTTAAGTTCTCCTCTGTGTTTCATTATAGAGTTCTGAGTCTGCATTTTAGGTCTAAACATCTGAGTTTGCATCATATTTTACCACATTCATGCAAGTTCTACACATAAGAAATCAGTGACATACTTGAACAAGCAACACTAACAATAAGTTATATGGTCTGACATCAGAAAAGAAATTTAAAACGTTTAATGTTGACAATTTTGTGATGGCTCGGATTCCTTTGAAATGGTTTCCCCAAGAAATAATTAAAGATTTGCATGCCTATTGCGCTGGACTTTTCAAAATCTTAAAAGAATTTAAATTACAATACTTATGTTATAGATTTGGCATCAATTCTATTCTCAATATTGAAGGCTAAGCGGTTTACAAGGTCTTGATTATCCATAAACAACCCACTGGTTGATGAGCCTTACCCTGAGCCAACTTTTAAGTCCTTCACTTCCCCCCACTTTCAGATATTCATCCTATACAGCAGAGAAAATTGATAACATTTTAAATGATGAATTTATGAAGTAGCTTGACTAGTAATCTGAGATGCAAAAAATAAACTTACACCAGTAACAAAGCAGTTCTGCAGTTGACTCGACAAGGTCGAATTTTCTCCCATCTGGGGAGAATTGATGAGAATATCTTAGCTTTAATTTTCATTGTATTTTTAGTTGCATTTGTGTACTTGGTATTTGTATTGTATTTTGTATTTGTACTAGGTATATGTGTACCAAGTAGTGATAGTAGTGGGTAGTTATGAGTATAGTTGTGTGTAGTTACGAGTGTGTAATGTGGTAGGAAGTTATGGGTAGATTGTAACGTAATGGAAAGTTATGAAGTTGTGTGGGTAGTTATGAATCTGTAGCCTACATATAGGCATATATATTCTTGGTTGAAAATTAATGAATGAATTGGAAATCAATGGTTTTCTCCCTTGCCTGCTCTCTTCCCTCTGCTTCATCTCATTCCCTAATCTTCTCTTCTATTCCTTTATAATCTTTTGCTGATTGCCCTTTTTCCCTTCCTCTTTCCCTCTCTGTTATCCTCTCTAGGCCCTAATCATTCTCCCTCTACCCTCTTCAAAGCATGCTCTCCCTCTCAGATCCCTCCCTCCACAACAGCATAACAGCAGCAGCAGAAAAAGCAGCAGCAGAAGTAGCCCCAGGAGCAGCAGTGCAGCAGTAAGAGCAGCAGCAGTGCAGCAACAGAGCAGCAGAAGCAGCAGCGCAACAACAGCACAATAACCAGATCAATAATGCACACCATTTGTTCGAGAAGATGCCAATGTCAAGTATCCATTCATAGCAGAATGCATCAGAACAGTTCCAACATCCACCGAACAACAGTAGCTTTGTCAGTGAGTTTTTATTTCAGCATTCACGTTATTAATTGGTTACATCACTTGATTTATCTCTAAGGTTTTATCACCATTCCTGTTGTCCATTAAATCGTGAGATGATTGTTTAACTTTGAAATTGATTTTAGAACTTGTCATTCATGATATATGTACTGTAATTAGATTTGATTGAGATTAGACATGTTAAAACCTAGCATGCAATACTTTGTGAAATCCTTCTGTTGATAATGTTAAATTTTTCATTACTTTCCTGTTGAAGGTCTTTGAATTTGGTGAAATGTAGCGAGTTTGATTATATCACTGGTTCCTTACATGACACACACGCACCGTTTCACATCAGCGTGACGTGTGAGTTGTGACATCGCCGGTTTAGAATACCGGAAGCAAAGTATTTTGTCTTCCACTTGTCTCAAATTAAGCTCTTTACTGAATAGGTTGACCACAATAGCAAGTTGTTCTGTGGACCTAGGTGAACCGGGAGGGCGGATTACTGTTTTGCGGGTACGAGTGAGAGGCCTATGTGTCTGGTTGTGGTTGTCTTACTTTTTATTCCTCGATGTTGTATCCTGGTCTGAGCTTCGACGATTAGAGGAGGAAAAAAAAAAGGACTATCCAGAAAGCTGGGTCAGTTTACAAGAATTCTCTTCTTCCTATTCTTCTATTCAGCTTTGTTCCATCTCCTCGATTAAATAAACAACACTATCATCTGAACACCTTACTCCATGTTAGTTGAGATCTAACTATACTCCTTTTTGCCCCCGATGATTCTACTACTTTTCCTAAGTGGCATACTTGGGCTTCAGCAATTAGATGGGGAGAAAGCCAAGCTACAGAACAGAAAATTGGTCAGGAAAGACCCAAGAACGCAGAAAAGGTATAATATAGTAGGGAATGGAAACCAATACATGAACGCATGGTAAAATACCTAAAACTCGTGAATAATTCATGAGGATGTGCGTCATATGGCCAGATATCAAAAGATTGGTGAACCATTGTGTTTTGAACAAGAAATTTCTAAGAAGTACAACTGATATTATATAGGAATTTGAAATGGAAGAGAACATGATGACAGATGTCTAGCAAAGAAAACATTCTTGAATAGTACATACCTTCTCAAACACAATTGGTTTCATTCGGAATCCAGGGGGAAGCTTCTGGGCACAGTTTTCCAGCTTAGCGATGAGATCATTAATAACAGCAGCATCATCAATAGATGCAGTGGACAGGCTAGTAACTTTTTCATCTGTAACAATCTTGACTCCCTTCTTGGGCTGGAAGTCAGGGACTAACACCCTTCCAACGCCATCAGCCAACTTCTGTGGATTCTTGGCCCAATCAGGTATGGGAATTCCAAATGTCTCTGCTCTTAGTATAGAACCAGCCATGATAAAGTTAAGGTGGCTTGGATCCCTAGTGGAAAACTGTAATGGCCGGGGAAAACGTTTTGGAGCTGACCAGAATAGTGCACCAGTGCTCGTGGCAGCATCCTCAGGAAAGTAAACGTTAACTGCTTTACACGATTGGAGAAGTAGTCCTCAAACCTGAGAGTAAGGATGAGTGATCAGTAGTAAAACCAAAACAAAGCATAGAACAGAAAATTTCCAACCTCTTGTGAAGCACACACACATAACCACACACACACACACACACACACACACAGAAACTTTGAAATCCCCCACCTGAAGCCAACTGAAAGAGGGAGAGATGCTGACAAAATAAAATGGGCAGGCTTGCTGGAATATAGAAGTGTCAACTCAACACAACTGCCATGCAACCACCCGCATGCATGCATCCACCAAAATAAAAGAAAGGAAACAGAAAGAAAGGGAAACGAAAAAAAATGCACATAAGAATTCTTCATAGCAAACAGTCAGGGAGCAATTGCACTCTCTGAACATATTGCGTGAGTCTTTCAAATGAAAGAATTATGTTAAATGGGAAAACCATGGGATCTAACATGATTTCCCGAGACTTGAAGGTCCTCAATCTTGTTCTCTTGCATGTTAGGGTAGTTGAGAAAGGTGGTTGGTGCTTTTGGAGCACATTTGAAAATGAGGGAAATCAAGAATAAGAACTCTGAAGGAACCAACCTCTGTAAGGACTTTTGACCTTATCTTATCCAGAGAGGACAGGATAGGCAGCCAGACGGCCAATTCCCAGGGAATGCTATGGGATGTTGAATTTCCATACAGAAGAACATAAAAAACGCAGAACCGTGTTACATAGAACAACTTAAAATTTGGGTTTTCCATTTTTGAGTCACAAGGACAACATAACACTTAGCCATGTCTCAGATTAGAGACAAAACTGAAAAGAAATGCTAAAACAATGTGTTTTTCCAATTTGCCAATCATAATAAATTTTATGATGACTAAGAAATGAGGAGTAAAAGAGAGAGCTTTACTTAAGTCGTGCCCACATGACACAATCTTCGAAAGTCTCGCATTTATCCTTGTCTAGGCACTCGATAACACGTTCAAGCAGATCTCTGGCCTGCGCATCACCAGCACTTCTCATGGAAGAAGCATACTCACGGGGGTTAGAAAGGAAAGTGTTTACTTCATTGGGTGTCTTTTCGAGCAATCCATCAAACTCAGATCTGGCCCATGTTAAACAATGATCAATGTTGTGGGGAAAGGAGTGAACTGTGCACATAGGTGCCTGTTTCTCAGGAGGGTCTCTGGAAGCACCATAGTTCTCTGTCAGGTGCGGAATGACCATCTGCGTGTTACACTTGGCCCCTAGAGTACCAGATTCCAAAAGTGGCTTTTGAAAGTACAAACATCTCATGTCCATGTACATTCTTGCAGTCACATTGTCCAGCGCATTAACAACAACATCCAAGCCCTCCCAAAATGCATCATCAAACACATTTTCTGTCTCAGGGCTGGCTCGGTTTTGAAGAGCTTCAATATGAAGATTAGGATTGATTGTCCCCGCAGCTGAAGCAGCCACAGTGGATTTAGCCTGCCCAATATTCCAGTCACGGAACAGGAACTGACGACTAAGGTTGCTCTTCTCAATGACATCATCATCTGTTATTGTTAACTTTCCTTTCTGGCTGCAGCATACTCCCATTAGTGCTAGGTTCTTCAAGAATTCGCATCCAAGAGCACCAGCGCCAACAACGAAAACTTTGGCATCTTCCATTTTCTTCTGCAGCTTGGACCCAACACAGATATTTGAGCATCATATCGGGAGTTCAACGGTTTCAAATCATCAGCCTCTAGTGGTTCAGTGGGAAGGGACTCAACAGAATCAAAGTAAAAGAACTGCCAAAATAACATTGAATATAAAGCATGTTACAATATTTAAAAAATATATATGCATAGATTACATGACGATAAAAAATATTCTAAATTTTAAAACTCAAAATAAATAAGGACACATCTGTAAACTCTAACCTGGAAAAGGGGATGGAACTTCCGGAGCACGCTTTCACTACCTCTTGGCCAACAATGCCACCAAACATTGCAGCCATAGGATTCAAAACAGCCCTAGAACCACTGGCAAAATGGCGCAAAAGTTTCTTATCAATCTCCAGCTTAGCATCACCCAGGTTCTCATTGATACAAACAGCCAGAGCTATCAGCTTCTCCACGTCTTCCTCAGATCCAGCTACAGGGAAACGTCCCGAACTGTTCCGAAATGCATCCAAAGCTTGAAAAGCAAGGTGTAACAAAGGCGAGCGGTCAAACTTAGAAAAATCACTAAGAAGGAACTCCCCTGGCTCCTTAAGGGCCTCTTCAAAGGTTTGAATTGCAGGATCTTGGGCTGCTTCACCTGGGTAACTATTCCACCTTTTATGTATGCACCAAACTGAGTTGTATCTTCTTCAAGGTAAAAGGAAAAAGGTCTTGAACCCTTAACCTTTCTAGGTCTGCCATCATTTAGCTCCACCATTCCCTCAACCTCAGAGAAAACAACAAGATCCCCATCCTGGAACTCAAGCCGCTCATCATCAACACAAGATACAAGTGCAGGACTGTCATTGCTGATAGATGCGATTATCCCTGTATGAGGTTCCTCTCCGTCAACATCTATGACCGTAAACTCAGGACCAAAGTCACAAAACACACTACCAAAAAGGCCTCGTACTTCAGATTTAATGAAGGAAATGGGGGCTGGTGCTTGTGACAATAATCATCAAATTCAACTGCTTTTTCCAAGCTGATATCAGTAAAGACAACAGCCTGCAATACAGATATCACAGAAGTGAGAGAGAAACAATGGTACCAGCATCAGAATAAGAGTTTCTAAAGAGTGACATACGTAAATATTTTGTTCACAAGAAGAAGCAAACAAAGAATATGGAGAAAAAGTGACATGATAATTTGTTACTTATTTCAGTTGTTGAAAAAAAAAAAACAGAAATTGCGAAAAAAAAGAATCACATCTTTACTTAAGACTAATAACTAAAACAAGCAATTCTATCTGCATATCTATCTAGGTCAGAAAAAGACTTATCAAAGTAGAATATGAGAAATTGCTAGGAAGATTGTCCTAACATAACATGATCCAATGGAGACTATCAATGCAGAAAGAAAATCTTCTGTGTGATTGTAAGTAACTAGAAGCCGACGTGAAGTCAGCCAGGAAAAAAAGAAAAAGATAAGGTGTCCGTTCTGCTATGGTTCAAGCATCAAGGTATTTGTTAGATATATTAGATATTAGATTAAACAACTAGCCAACTGTGGTGGAGATTTTCCACTACGAAATAAGCAGACGGTCGATCCACACTACAAGCGAGAGGGGTTTAGAATATAAGTGTAAAACGATGATCGCAACACAGAAAAGAGAGGGAACACATGATTTTTATGTGGAAACCCAAATCGGAAAAAACCATGGGAGGAGAATAATCCACTATAATCTGGTAGTTTACCAAAATTATAGAGATTGTTTGGAATGTCTCTGAATCAGGCTTGACTGTGAACATATTGGAAAGGTCTTGGTGTTAGGTCCAGAGGGAGGATTCAGGTTGTTCGATTCGATTAAAGGATTCAAGTCACCCTTTTCGTTGAGACAATGGTCCATTTATACTGAGTTGTTTGTGGTGAATGAGAGCTAACAAGGTTCATGTAACTGCACGACCTTCATATGCGAATTTGTTGTAACGACCGTGATTATAGGCATTAAACTGTTGGGATTACATGCAGGAAATCTCTTCATTGTCCATAACTGTCCGACTTGAATGCTACGGCGTTACATGTCTTCAACGTGGGAGACGGATAGTAGGCGGAGATCTCGATGATCATTACTGGGGACTTTCGGGATGAAGTTGGGAATCTTGGATTGCAGTTGCTCCGAAGGGTGATGTCTTCGGAACAAGAGGCAGCTCCAGGATGGCTCTGAGTGGCGAAGCTTGTAGGGAAGGAGCAGAAGCTGTGGGCATCTCGGTAGGAGGCTATTAATCGCATGGATATGTATCAACATCTTGCTGAGGGTCAATTTTTGACCACCACAAATGCCCCCTGCTCTTCGCTTGTCGAAGCCTGTAGGAGGAAAGTCGGAAGAGCGAAGTTGGTAGAAATCCTTAAATGCCTTGAATTCTCCTTGATGTTGGTGAAGGGGAGGATCTGATCCATAATGCAAATCTCTTGAATTTTGCCTAGAGATTGTGTGGCCGGATGACAGCACGTCGATGGAATAGACTAGCTTGAAATCTATAACTGACGTCTTTTCGAATCTTGGCGCCATAATGACTGAGATCGTGGGACAAAGGCGGTTGATATCCTGTCGATTCGGTTGCTGATTCGGTTGACCGAAAATCTTGAGATATGAACCGATTTTTTCGAGAATTAGAGATTTTTAATTGGAGACATTTCAACTCCTCCATCTAAAAATAGAGTAGAGCCCCAGGTTAAAAATTGCTTTTCTTCTCTGAAAAACTCTTGCTTCCAAACTCTTTGCTCAGTTGGGTTGCCATATCATTCTTCTTCGTCCGGCGGAGGAAAGAGAGGGACACGATGGAGACAACAGAAACGGTTGTCGGGCTCTTGTCATTCGGGAGTCTGGTTGGCGCAAAACATTAGCCTTCGCGATGAACTCGTCGCAAAACATCAGTTAGTTTTCACAACAAGTCTCTACTATCAGGAAGGATGGTAGGGATCCTCTTTCGACCTGGTTTGTTCGTCTGACTTCGATCGGATCAATCCAGTTCTCATCTTGCGGCTCGGAGTTCTTTTCTGATAGTGTGTCAAGGTAGGAGTAGGGGTTGTCCTAGGCGGTTACGAAGGAGGATGTGATTTCATAGCAATCTTGCTTGTCTTGGAGTCGTCATTCTGATCGAATATTGTTTGCCTCGTGCTTGGAGATTCTTTTATTACGGGAAGCAACAAGAGGGGAGTATGTGTGGGTATTCGTCGGGATGTCGTCGATGAAGCACTCCTTCCAGAACTCCGACCTTTTCCTAAGAATAAAGGGTCGGTGGTGTGATATCTTCACTGGCTTGTATGTCTTGCCAGAGTCCATCTGTCTTCCTAGGAGGGGTGTTTTGGGCGGAGAGAAGATTCTTCCACCGAAGGATCTCTTTCTTGAGAGAACCTCTTGGAGCTTCCTCCAGGGTCTTCTGGGCAGTGGTGTGAGCAATGAAATTCTAACGCATGTCCTCTGTTAAACATGCTTTCTGAGTTCGGAGGTGTGACCTGACGTAGAGACAGAATGAAAGAATAGGATTACCTAGATTCTTTTCAAAAAGATGCAAGCATAGAACTGTAATCGAGTTTTCGTATTACTCTTGTTAGATATAATCAAATGTATATGTATTTGAAGGGATGTACTCGAAATGAAAAGACTTTCTGGAATAAAACATGCATAATGTTCTTTGGAATGGAAACATTTGTTTAGATCTTGCCTGGTTTGCTTTACCATTAGCTTTGTTCGGAATCAATCATGTCTCTGAGTGCTTGCCTTTAGCTCCGAAATATTTGATTTGGCATGTGGATGGTTTGGTAAGTTTGCAGCGTTGTTCCCAAGGGTAGTCCCATCAGCGGTACCTGCAAATTTTTAGCCTTCGAGTGGGGGAAATCCCAGCAGCGGGATTCACGTATGCTTCCTAGTGAGGGTTTGACCCATCAACGGAACTGTGAACTTGACTCTGAGAGGGAGAAATCCCTATAGCAGAGTTGGACCTCCAAGTGGGGGAAATTCTAGCAACGAAGTGTGAAATTTGGTAGGGTTCAAAAAGGAGAAAATCCCTACAGCAGAGTAAGGCTTCCGAGTGAAGAAAATGTCAGTAACTGAGGAATGATGTGCATACAAACATGCAATGAAAACTTAAATTAAACATTAGATGTAGTATTATAAGAAAATATAAGGCATAAATTAAATAGATTGGGTCGACAGGACTATGTATGTCTAATTTTTAATCACAAGAAACCAGTACGTCGAGGGGATAATCCAAACAAGAAAACCTTTAAGTATATACCATGTGTCTAATGTGGTTATAGGCCAAACATACACAACCATGTCGTTTCAGCATGAGTAACACATGCAAATATTCACAAAGGTGATTTTTGATAATACCTGGACAACTGTGTCTTCTTCGATATCCCTGATGGCTCCAGTCATTAATCACACGAAACTAATAAGTCGAGAGGATAATCCAAACAAGAAAACCCTTATGCATATACCATGTGTTTCATGCAATCATCAGCCCTCCGGAACGCTTACTTGCAAATTGGAAAGACCTAAATTGGAATATCACCCATCGACAAATTGGATGCGTCGAGTCCGAGTGGGAAAAATCCTAACAGCAGAGTGGCGATCTGATCCTCTGAGTGGGGGAATCCCAAATCTCTTCAGCAGAGTCGGGTTCATAGTCGCATCCGAGTGGGAAAAATCTCATTAGTGGAGTCGTGACCTCGTAGGGACCTGAGTGAGATATCCCTCATCGACAGATTGGATGCGTCTACTCCAAGTAGGAAAAATCTCAACATCAGAGTGGCGATCCGGTTCTCCGGGTGGGAGAAAACCCAGCAACGAAGTTAGGCCTCCGAGTGGGAAAATTCCATCAGCAAAGTCAGTTCACAGTCGCTTCCGAGTGGGGAAAATCCCATCAGCGGGGCTGTGACCCAGGTAGGAACTGAAGTGGGGTTATCACCACTGTTTTAAATATTGAATATCGGCGATATACCGGCCGGCAAAATTATATACCGAATACTGGGTGATATATCATGATATGGTACTAAATACCGGTTGATATATCAATAGTTAATACATATAAGACATTATTAAAAAAATAAGTTATTATCCAAACATCATATAAAAACATCATTGAAATATCACAATGAACATATAATAAATAAAACGATCTCTCAAGCAAATGATAATAATAATCATCTAAATAAGTAACTATATCGGATATCTCATCTCGGATATCGGCCGATATATCGACCACATGGCGATATATCGACCTATATCGGTCCAAAACGAAATCCGGTAATTTTTGCACTTGTATCATTTTGAATAAAATAACGGTATATTGACCGATATACCGGCATATCGACTTATATTTAAAATAATGGTTATCACCCATCGACAGATTGGATATCTACTCCAAGTTGAGAAAATCCCAGCAGCGCAGCGGCGATCCAGTATGGACCCAAAAGAGGGAAACTGTCTGGGGTTCATCCGCCATTGAATCAGATGAGGGGAGCCCGTAAGCTAATATTTGTGTTTTCCAGTGAGAAAAATTCAATCAGCGAAATATCAAACGGGAGCTCTTAAGAGAGAAATCCCTACAACAGAGTAGAGACTCTGAGAGAAATCCCAGCATAAGAGCGTTTCAATTCCCGTAGGCTAATCGAGAAAGGGCCTATAGGCAAGTCTGTGTTGTCATCTCCGAGTAGGGAAATCCCATCAGCAGAGCGTACAGGCGGTCATCTGGTGGGGGAAATCCCAGCTGGTGTTCTAAAAATCAATTTCATTATTCGTGCGGTCCAATGTTGAATAATGATCAATCGAATTAATTTGGGATTAATCATTTTTGAATATTTTAATATATTTAATTATATTTATACACAACTACATATGAATAGATACAGTTAATTTTTGAAAATGCCTAAAGATTATACAAGACAATATTTAGATGTGAACTTACATACCATGATATGATGAACAAACAGACAATATAAATAAATAGTAAAAAAGAAGATAACTTATTTCTTCGCATTAGTAATCCAAGATTTCAAATTTTACAACATAAATATAAATCAAAGAACTTACCTGCAAAATAAGATAAATAAAAAAAATTAGTCAATTTATCAATCAAAATAGTGAGTTTTAAAGAATGATAGAGAAAGATTGCTAAATAAGTTAATTTAAAAATAATCAAAAATAATAAAACATAAGTATCGCTTTATGCAAAATATACAATAATAAAACATCATAATTCATCTATTATTTAATAAATAACAGTTCATCTACTATTTAATAAAAGATAGTTGTCAAATCATCAACATTACAACATTAATTACTTAGCGATCCAACACACACAAAGTGATAAGTTTTTCAAATATAAAACATATGAAATGCCTAAATGATTAATCAGATTAATCAGGGATTAATTAGGAATTAATCATTTTGGACCCGATTAATCGCCCGAGCGCATAATCAGAGAGCTTAATGTAATATTAAGCGGGCTGCCGACGAATAGGATTAATCGACCGATTATTTCAATTTTTAGAATATTGATCCCAGCAGCGAAAGAACCAACTCCTAATGGGGAAAATCCCAGTAGCAGAGAAGCTATGAGTGGAAAAATCCCATCAATGAAACGTCTAAGCACAGTCCTCCGAGTAGAAAAAATCTCATCAGCGGAATTACCGTCTCTGATTGGGGAAAATCTCAGCAGTGGAGTTCCGAGTGAAAAAAATGCCATCAGCGGAACATCTTGCTTGGAAGGGC
This sequence comes from Agave tequilana, assembly GCA_038442645.1. Lineage (NCBI taxonomy): Eukaryota > Viridiplantae > Streptophyta > Magnoliopsida > Asparagales > Asparagaceae > Agave > Agave tequilana. The sequence continues at coordinate 19,699 of JAVJIF010020868.1, read as the reverse complement.
TACAATGGTTAGGAGCAGAAATATCATTTTATTCAATATTAAAATGAAATACATGAAACTAAAATACATGAAATGATAGGGATAAGAGTACTGCCCTCTTGGAAATGTGAAATCACTCAATTGCTTCGTATTGGGTGATCAGGTGTTGTGGTTGGATAGGCGGTGGAGCCTTGAGCTGTCCGAAGCTGGAGGTTGCTGCGGGAGTAAGAATGTACTCTTTAAGGGGACCTTGTTAAATGAGTTCTTCCAGGTACTTTCAGAGGGCCCAGCAATGAATGGTCTTGTCTCTTGCAGTCATGGTAGAAGCAATATTCTTTTGCTCCGAGAAGTGAGATCTCGTACTGAATTGGTCTCGAGTGCCTAACCCACGACTCGTCCTTAAGGTGTTGAAGACCTCATTGATAGGGAGCCTCAATGGAGTAAAATATTGTTTTATTGGATTGTAAGTTCGGAGCGGATTTGGTTGAAGGGTGGGGAGCGCCTCTCTTGAAGGCAGGTTGCTTTGGTAGTGAGCATATACTCTTTGAGGAGATCTTATTAGATGAGCTCTTCCAGGTACTTCCGGAGGGCTCAGCAATGGATGGTCTTTTGTCTCTTGCAGTCATGATAGGAGCAATATTCTTTTGTTCCGGGAAGAGAGATCGTACCGGATTGATCTCGGGTGCCTAACCCATGACTGGTCCTTAAAGGTGTTGAAGACCTCATTGATAGAAAGCCTCAACGGAGTAAAATATTGTTCCATTGAATTGTAAGCTTGGAGCGAAATTGGTAGAAGGATGGGGAGCGCCTCTCTTGAAGGCAGGTTGCCCCTGGTTCTGATCTTAGGCGTAAGCGAAGGCTTTGTGCGGATACTGACTTTCCTCCGACATCATTGTGCTTCGCGGTATAGTTGAAAGAAATCTTCATTGCTTCCTCGAGCTGGATGTAGGGCTGAGCTTGTAACAAGACCTCACTCATCCAAGTGACATTGTGCTTGAGGAGGTGCTTGTACAGGGGGTGAGAAACTTGCAACCCGCTGATGGACCGAGTGCAGAGACGTCCTCCCGTAATTGGGGACTTTGGCTAGTTGGCTTTGGAAGAAGCCGATGTATGATTTGAGGCTGTCGCTCTGTCTCATCTTGACGGAGAGGAGATGATGGTTGTTCTTCTTGGCCTCCTGACGAAAGGCATACTGAGGAACGTTTTGGTTACCTCCTCGAAATTGCGAAAAGCGTGGTGGCAGAGTGTAAAACCAATCTGATACCACACCCTTCAGACTAATAGGAAAAGTGATACACAAGAGTGGATCATTGAGGGAATAGACCACCATCTTGTTCTAAAAATGCCTGATATGCTGGACGGGTCGCTCAACCCACAGTAGTAGTCAAAAGTTGGAGTTGAAAGCTTCCACGAGAACTCACATTTTAGGATGTCTTCGGAGAGGGAAGAGTCAAAAACTTTGGCAGCTGAAGGCGATAGGTGACCTTGCAGCCTGCCTTTCGCGATCCGTCTGTATCAGTTTGTCAAGGACTCGAGGCCGGGAGATCCATCGACTTCAAGTTCACTTTCTAACTGCTTGGATGGCTGGCTGCTCTGAAAGGCAGCGATTTGAACCTGAAGTTAGTCGTTGAGTCACATCAATGCCTCATGCTCACGGATGGCATTCTCTCGGTCGAAAGAGATCTGATTGGGCTTGTAGTTCCTTCATCTGCTCTTTCATATCAGCGAGCATCTGAAAGAGATGGTCTTTGTGCTGCTACGGTGGTTGCACACTGGCAATTGCTCTCTGAGGTGAAGGATCGGTGTCCTCGGTGGTATGCGGCTGATCATTAGTTGGTGGAGGAACCATGCCCCAGCGATTCCGATGGCCTTGCCTTTGGATGTAACGCCATTGACGGCTCGCTTTCAGGGCCATTGTCGATGTGAATGAGGCTTTTTTAGGAAAGTTTTTGGTTTTTAGGGAGAGATCTTTAGTGCAGGGACTCAGCTCTCAATAAAAACACCAGTTTGTGGTGGAGAGTTTTCGCTACGAATGATCAGACAGTCAATCCACACAAGCGAGAGAGGCGTTTAGAATATAAGTGTAAAACGATGATCGCAACACAGAAAAGAGACGGAGGCACAAGATTTTTACTTGAAAACTCAAATTGAAAAAAAACCACGGGAAAGGAAAAAACTACTATAATCTGCCAGTTTATCAAAATTACAGGGATTGTTTGAAGTGTATCTGAATCAGGCTTGAATGTGGAAATATTGGAAAGGTCTTGGTGTTAGGTCTAGAGGGGGATTCAGGTTGTTCAGTTTGATTAAAGGATTCAGGTCCCCTTTTCGTTGGCAATGAGGGTCCATTTATACTGAGTTAGTGGTGAATAAGAGTTAGCGAGGTTTCTGTAACTGCACGATCTTTATGTGCAGATTTATTATAACGGCCGTGATTATGGGTGCTGGACTGTTGGGATTACATGCAGGAAATCTCTTCATTGTCCATAACTGTCCGCCTTGAATGCAGGGGCGTTACACGTCTTCAATGTGAGAGAGGGAGAGTGGCGTAATTGTAGGCAAAGATCTCGATGGTCGTTACTGGGAGACTTCCGGGGTGAAGTCAGAAATCTTGATATGCAGGTGACTCCAGAGAGTAATGTCTTCGAAACAGGAGGTAGCTCTGGGTGGCCAAGCTTGTAGAGAAGGACTAGGAGTTGTGAGCATCTCAGTGGGAGGCTATTAGTTGCATGGACACGTGTCAACATCTTGATGAGGGTCAACTTTTGACCACTACACCAACACATAAGGATACTTATCCTCATCCATTGCCTTTAATGGTGTGAGTGGAATAAGGTGCTTCTGATGGGAAAGTGTACAGCATGTGTCACAAAACTAACCAATACCATGACATATGACAAACCATTTGTTAGATACAAGTGTGAAGCACAGAAGAATGAAGTATGAAATGATGCGAATAGAGTTAAGGTGTTCATTATAGATTTTTATCAATACAAAAATTTCGGTGCACCTGACGGAGCAATGAAGTAACAAAGTTCAACTTGCAATATAGACAGCAATAGACACAAGAGTTGTCTGTAAATATAAAGCGGAAAATACAAAATTTCCAATTTTTCGATTCGAGTATTACAGTAAGGTTTAGGAAATTGGTGTCAGCACCATATCAACAGGTTTCAGTTTCAGCATGTCTGTTTCAAACTTGTATTCTGTATAAAACAAAAATAAGAAGGAAAAAAAGAGGAAGATAACAGGTTACACCGTGCTTGCTTAATTGGGTTGCACCTTCACTCACACCTTGCTTGTGTCACCCAATTGCCAAAATAACCCACTTACTTAGAACCAATTACTAGAATTGACAACATAACCCACTGACTTAAAACCCATTTCCTGACTGATTTGACTCAAATTGTATCCCATTGAACTGACCTAAAGTTATTCCAGTTTTAAAAATTCATCTTGCAGATGAAATAAAAATATAGGCCTTCTTCAGGATATATAACAACAAACGTCGTAAAATCTTCTGAATGTACAGGAATATATATGCATCTTCGGCCTTTTTGCTTATTCTATCAAGTTATGTAGGGTGGGAGGAACATGGCCAAATAATGGAAGCTTTTTTTTGTAACAAGTTTACAGGAGTCCATATTTTTATGTAGTCCTTTATAAGGTTATATAACAAGCAATGTTGTAAAATCTTCAGAATGTACCTGAACAGCTTATAGACATTTTCAGCTATGGTTCTTGTTTTTATCAAACTAGGTAAGGCAGGAGGAACATGGCCAAATAATGGTATTTTTTTGGTAACAAGTTTACAACAGCCCATGTTTTAATGTACTTTTTATCTGCAAAAAGTCTCTTAACTCTTTGTCCATATTTGACTGCAGGAAACATGAATAACAAGCACTTCAAAAATGGATGATTATGCCTAATGCAACTAGCATGCAGAATACCGGGGAGGATAATATTCAATTTCTTTGTTCTATGCCCAAATGGAAGCAAATAAATTTCAGCAATTGCACTATATATTTGTAAAGGGAACCCATAAAACCTAGTTGTCATATCCATTTGGGCATTCCTACCATAATCTGTTACTATTAAACATGCTGCTAAAGATAATGATTTCAACAAAACATGAAATTTATTTGATACTTCAGTTCTTACTTATTGCACAGCATGGGAAGCAACAATTCTGCTAAATAACATTGGATTAGGGTTCACTATGATCTGTCCCTCTAAGGCTCTATTATCAAACCTTTATCACCATTACCATCAAAGTTACTTTTACCAACACCATGCTTTACCATGCCTTGTCAGTGCATATCACGGTCATCACAAAAAAACTCTTCCCCGCCCCCCAAAACAAAAAAAAAAAAAAACCAAAAAACGGTTACTTGAGAGTTCTACTGGGATTGATTTAACATTTGAAATTGGATCGAATTCGTTCTTTGGACTGTTTGGATCAATTTGGCACCATCAATTCAAGTAGGGTTTGGGAAAATTTCATAAATCAACAGATGCTTCATTGCTTCTTTTGCATGTGAGTTATAGAAGCATGCATGTCACCATGCACAAAGTACAAAGGTTCATTTCAAACATCCTCAACATGTTTTACTTTGGGTTGGAAGAAATAAGCACATCAGATCCATACTAGCCAAGTAACGGTGTGCATTCGGCATTGCTTTTGGAAAAGTGTTTTCACGACTTAAAGCAGATAAGTGCTTTTTTTTAAAAAAAAAATTAGATGTTTAGTAATATATCAAAAAAAGGACTTTTGAATAAACATAAGCCAAAAAGTTACAGTCGAAGAAGCCCAAAAATCTGGCATTTCCCAACCACAAAAGCAAAAATCACACACAATGATCTTTTATTTTTTCTCTCACATGGTCACTCATGCAATCTAGTCTTGTAACTGATAGTTTTAACTTTTCTTTGTATTTTCCGCACGAAATCTTATCTAATTTTCTCGTTGATACGTTAATTCATATCCAAACTATTCCTAACAAATTATTTTAGATGTTAAATTCTATTGATAAGCATTTTAGACTTTAAATACCAAACACTGTATGCAATGTAAAAGTCCTTTTCTAAAAGGTGCTTTTAGACAAGTCCTTTCTAAAAGCACTTATCTATAAGCACAAGCACTGCCAAACACAACATAAATGGTACGTTTTAAATATGTATAAATTGTAAAAGAACATCACAAATCATCTTGAACAGTCATATTACACTTGTGTTGAATGTCTCCAAGCATCTAGTTCTCCATTTAGTTCCATCTACGAGCACAAAAGGTATAAAGAATGGATGTCCTCAGATCTTATATAGAATTTGTTCAAATCCTCTGGAAATCATTTTTGGATTATATCCTTTTGAGTAGAACATAACCATGAACATATGTTCTCAATATGAACCCCTGCCATTTAAAGATGTTGCACATTCAAAGTGAAGAGAAATACTTGGTAACTAGATGACATGCTTCTGACCTTTTTGTTCCTTAATTCACTAGCTAGATTAAGCTATTTCTTTCTTTCACTGAACCCCCAAAAGTCAAAAGTGAAGTTTAGCGTACAAAGTTCAGAAGCATAATCTATGATCATAGTACTGTGAATAGTCAGCTTATTAAGCATTTTAAATTTCATTTCTAAAAAACTCTTCTATTGCACATGAAGAGAGATCGAAGTGCTCAAAAGAATAAAGAGGGAAAACATGTGATCATGGTTTAGTATCAATATTGTCAACATTTTCAGTAAGATCGGTCAAAATGTCGGCCGACATTAGAGGGTTAACATCATATTAGGACCGTACATATTGCCAATATATATATGTGAATCGGCCAACTTTTGAAACCATAACCGTTATAGTGTCATAACTATTTTGACAGGGTTTGTGGGATAACATGCCAACACTCCACATCCCACACCTAGACATTAATAGGGAGGGGATAAAGCACTGGGCATGTTGATGCCACTTCATTTTTGTTTTTCATACAAGCATTTTACTACATCTGATACATAATTCATCAAATAACATTTGTACATGTTTTACTATATTCATCTTCAAGCAAGAAATACCACCCAAACAGCTTTACACAACTACATCTTTAAAACCAAATGAAATATAGCTTGGAATTATAATAATGTATAGGATACCCCTACACACGTGCTCAATATAGTTTGACTTTTTGAAGGCTGAATAGTTATTGTTAATCCCCAAAGGAAACCATGCCAGCTTTTGGTATCCCAGTTCCAACATGTTAAAGTGCATAATTTCAAAGTGAAACTTAAACCAAAAAACACATTCACCGGACCGTCTTATCTCTCGGCAGTAGTTGCATTACAGTATGTGGACACTAAGAGCTGTCATTTGTGTGGATGTATTTGTTAAAAATGCAAGATACAAGCAATGGTGTGTGAACAAACCTGAAAATCAGAAAGTTGTTCCTTTGACAAAGTTCCAGTTAACGTAGAAACTAGGACCGCACTGTTGAGTTCTTGCAATTTCTGGACGCAAGCAAGAGCTCGATTCTTGCCCACATCATCTTCTGAGAAATAGAAGTTGCTTGACAAGTCCCACAATTCAACACTGCCTTCATCATGTAGGGTGACAGATTTAACACCTGCAAGGACAAGGTTCTTTGCTGCAAGAATAAAACAATGTACACCAAGTCAATACTTGAAAATGTAAGCAATTTTCAAGACCAAAGGAAAAGGACAAATACAAATCTTAGTTGATTTTGTTATTTCAATCAAGAGTTAAGCCTTTGTTTTAGAAATAAAATATGAAGAAAAATACATGAAGAAATTGATACAAACAATAACATTGAGTAACAATATGTCCTCTCTTTATGGCTATCTTTTACATTCAACTGGTTACTGGAAGTCTGGAAAGCTACCTACTTAGAAGACAAACTCCAAATGATATAGCTGATTTCCACTGGTTTATAAACATGAGAGTTCAACGTTCATTCATGAAACTCAGCATCATGCCAATAAACCATAGGACTCCTAAAAGTTACAGATGATTAGACATTTTTCAACATCAAAACCATAAATAAAGAAAATCAGTTTAAATTCTGAGCTGATCAATGCAAACATGATTAGAAACTTCAAAAAAAAAAAAGATAATGGTTACTTCCCAATCACTACCGCAATTATATAAAACTTATAAAGAAAGAGGACCACCAGTAGAAATTCCTAAATCGGACGAATGAATTGTATACTTTTGAAAATAAAAAGAAACGGTAAGAACATATTGGGCTCTCAGAAACATGTGGTCAATCAATAAAATGTTGAAAGCAAAACAAACTAATTTATATATCAGAGTTAAGTCAGCTGTCAGCACATCAAAAACTCTATTCCATGTAGAGTTCTATTCCACATTAACATTAGAATAGAAAAAACAGACAGTTATGCAAAAAAAAAAAAAAAATAGCACCTTCAAAAAACTTCAAACTCATGACTTCACACCCACTCTCACCAATACTCACACACCATCCAAACATTTACTGCCCAACATCAAAGCCATAATCATCAGCGGCCCTCGCTTCAGTCCAATAACCAATTAATCCATTGAGGAATTTTCTGCTTTAATGTTAAGCTCTGACTCGTTCCTTTCAACACTTGTATTAAACATCACAAAGCAAAGATTATCAACTCTTCCAGTCTCTAAATATAATCTAACATTTCACTAACAAATCAAATTATTGCAAATTAACACTCCTTTAGCTCAATAATCATAAATTCCCTTAGAAATAAAAAAATATCAACAGTCGAGCTCTAGTCCCTCGTCAAATCAGGCAAATATTCCTAAATAGAATATAACCAAACAGTTAGAAATCAGTTCAAGAGCTCAAAAATCAAGGAACAGATCTAGAAACTCACCAATCTCGACGCCCAATCCATTCAGTCCAGACACCAGAACATTCGATGCGAAGAGCCTCCGCATCGTCTCCCGTCCGTACACCGCGAGCTGCCGGCTGTGGAGGTCCTCGTCGATCTCCGGCGGGTCTCCCCCGCCGTTCGTCGCCGCCGGCCCGTCGATATCCATCCCGTTCGACGGCCTGTGGTTGCTCAAAGACGACGACGATGGCGATGGCGAGATCAGGGAGCAGTCGTCGCTGTTGAGCCCCTTCGCTCTCTTCACCGATGATCCCTCGTCTCCGATCGCCGCCGCTCCGTCTTCAGCTCCGCCGCTTCTCTTTTCTGGAAGCATATAGAGAAACGCGCTGCAAAAGAAATGAAAAGATCGGATCAGTGATCGGCGATCGGATCGAAAACCCTAACCCTAACTGGGAGAGGAGGGGAGAGAGAATACCAAGGAGATCTGAGCTCCTGAGAGATGCTGAAAAGTGATGCTTTTGCTTTATAGTTTGGTTAGGGTTTTGAGAGAGCAGTGGGCACCTGTGAGGCCCTGATTTGCATCCAAAGCTGTCTCGTTGGTGTATATATATATATATGATGGGGGATATTTAAAGGAAGGAGAGTGTTAACTAGTGTACCACTGCGGGCAGTAAAAAATTGACCACAATGACAGCAACGATGAGATAGAGATATAAAGGAGGGCGAAGAGGGAAGGGGGGGAGAGAGGGGGAGGGGAGGCAGAGGGGGAGGGGAAGAGGGGAGATGGCGGATGGCGGATCAGATGAAGGGAGGGAGAGGTGGGGAGAGAGAGAGAAGACGAACAGACGGATGGACTCATTGTGAAGAGTCACAGGAGAAAACCTCCCTTCGGCTGCTTTTGATTAAGTAGAGAATTTTACTAAGTGATTTAATGAATCTTTTTCCATCCTTTTGCTTGTATAATCGGCATTTTTTGACTGTTGAAAAACAGATTCACGAAAATGCGATGGAGCCCACGGTGTCAGGTTTCTGGCATTTTTCGAGCAAAATGCTCCGAAACTGCTTTTTGCATTGTTCATGCAATTTACTGAGTTAGAGGTGGGGGCCCACCCCATCAGTTTTCTCACAAACAAACAGCCCGGGGAAGAAAATGTGATGGGGCCCACATTGTCGGGTGGCAAAAATGATGTTTTCCGCCACTTTCAGGGAAAGCAAATAGGCTCAATGGCAATATCAAATGCTTGGAATTTGGGAGGAAATGGGAATGGCGTCAAATACACAGCCATTTTTGTTTCCATATAGAAAAAGATGTTTATACCTAAGATTGGCGACACCAACATAGTTTTTGAATAGCTTGTATGTATACAAACTGTGATTTTCTAAATCAAACTCGAGGTAGAGTTTTCCAAACTTTGGTTTTGATGGCTTTTGGGTCTTCCAGACTATAGTTTGAGAAATCTTATTTTCTTATCAAACACACCATGATTTCATATTTTGTGGTTTGGTCTCTGAGCCTTATGAAATCATGGGTTCAAAAACTAGAACTAGATTATAAAACTAAGCCTGACTAATTTTTATGAGTTAAAAATGAAATCAAAAGAATAACTCTGTCAGCGGTGGAAACCGACCAACAGAGTGGCGGAGAATGAGAGTGGTGAAGGAAGAAGAAGGGGAGGAGGAAGAAGAGGTGGGAGTAGGGGTGGGGGTGGTGGAGGGCTTTGTCTTTACTAGAAGGAGGAGGAGGATGAAGAAGGAGGCGGAGAGGAAGGGAGGGGAGAGAGGCGGAGGAAGGAAGGCGGGAGGAGGAGCGAGGGCGGTGGCCGACGACGCTCTCTCGCTGCTCTTGCTCTCTCTCGTACGAGAAAGACGGACGGACGGACGGACGGAGAAAACTTATGAAGGAGTCATAGGAGAAAACCTCCCTTCGGTCGGTTTTGATAATACATATAATGGGCAATTTGGCGAGGTCTGATCAGGTTGGATTTGAATCAATTCAGATTTACTTTGCAAAATCTCATTTCATAGATAACTCAACCTAACTTTTTTTGGATTCTAATCAATCCAATTTCGATCTAGCTTGGCTGGATTATGTAGAAACATAGAGTCTGAGAAAGTTAAGGAGAATGAGTCAAAAAAGAAGAGAGTGAAGGGAACAAAGACGAAAGAGGTCGACGAAACTAGTAAAGGAGAATGGAGTGGAGGAAGCAAAAGGGGGTGGAGGAGGATCGAGGGGACGGAGCGGCAAACAAAAAGAGACAGGGAGAGTGAAAGGAGGGAGAGCAGGTGACAGATATGGAGTGGAGGGAATCAAGAAAAGGAGGTCAAGGAAGGGGCGACACAAAAAAGATGAAGCAGAGCGGCAAACAAAAAGAGAGGGAGAGTGAAAGGGGGGAGAGCAGGTGACAGAGTGGAGTGGAGGGAATCAAGGAGAAGGAGGTCAGAGAAGGGGCGACACAGAAAGATGAAGTAGAGAGCATAACAGATGAGCGAAGGCGAACGAGGTAAAGAGGGGTGTGTCTGTTCGTGGTTTGGGGGGTTGGAGTTTATGGTTGGGGACTGAGAAGGAAGAAGGCGAGAAGAGCAAATTCACTAGTACAGAAAAGGTCTTCCATGATGTTTTAAAACTATTGTTAAAAAGGAACGATGGCAGTTTAAAAATCACCGTCTATCCAGGCGACGTGAAAAGTTCACGGCGATTCTGAAAAACCATCAAAACATGACATTTCGCGGACGTCGTGAAATGTCTTGAAAATTGAAAATAATTCTTTCGATAACCGCTATTAAATTTAACTTTTAACGGCGGTTCTGATCGAAACCATCATTAACAATCTAACTTTTAATCGCAATTCCGAATCATCGTTAAAAATAAATTAATTTTTAAAAAAAAGATTGAGGGTGATTCTTTTTAGAATAATTGTTAACATAAACTTTTAATGGCGGTTATTTTCAGAAACACTATCAACAACTAATTAGTTTTTTTAAAAAAAGATTTTTTAAGGGCGGTTCTGCTCAGAACACTCATAAAAGTCCCTTTTCACAGCGGTTCATAATGAATCATCGTTAAAATTAGTTTGTTTAATATTCAGATCCTTCCAGATTTATAAAATCACAACAATGATATAATAATACAATATCCAAAACTGAAACAGAATCAAACAACAGATACAAACAAAACATATAGATACAAACTCAGTATCTTGAATTAAGGTTTCTTGAAACAAACAACAATATATATAGAAAGCTTGATGTTAATACAAGACTCTACAACAGTATATACAGACCTCTGAAACCCTAATACACCAACTCAAAGTCTCTAAATACAACTATAGTCCTATCAGGAATGTGGCAAAATCTCGTCAGCAAGTGACTAAAAGGGACGGCTAATCAGTCATAATTCTCGACCAATCTGTCGTGAAATACAATACATCTCTGATGTAGAGTCGGAGAACTACTGGCAAAAGCGCAGCACTGGATTTGACCAGTCAATGCTAATCAGCCTTCTGAATAAAGCCATTAGACTTGAAATTTTTGTGCCTGTTTTTCTTCATGTGTAGATCTAGATTTATGCTCTGGTTTATCTCTGAGTCTCTGTATCAGTGATTTTTTTGTTGTAACTCTACTCTTCATCACTATTCAGGTTTTTCTTCAAAATTGCTCTTGACTATAAAATCTGCAAAAGTCATAAATAAAACTACTTATGCAGAATTAATATGGAAAAAACATATAAAAAGTACATAAAATATATGTGAGAATCATAATTATCATACTCACCAGAGAAAACAAGTGTTCAATAGATTTTGAACCAGTGTTGCACAAACACAATCATCATTATCTATGATTCAAATTTGAGTAGCCTAGATTTAATGAGTAATCTATTAGACAATGCCCTAAAGAGACAACACAATTATTACATATTATCTATATATGATTCAAATATGTGTATGTACATGCACGAAATAAAAATATGCACCAAAATGAAAACATTCACAAATCAAACAACCAAAAAAAATGAGTTTAAATCTATTACCCTCTCTAAGGAAAATATTTCACAACATATTTCGCTCACTCTACCCGAATTTCATCCAATTCCTCATCTGAATTTTCTTTGTTATCAATTGCAAATATGTTGACTTATTTGTGTTAGTTTTAATATATACTAACAAAAGACATAAATTAACTTTAAGAAAGAGGATTAGACCTTTGTAGGAATATGATTCATTGGATTTGTACAGATTCTCACGCATAAACCGAATTACTTAGTATTCGCACACGATATCATCGAATTGTTTAGGACACTAAAAGAATTAAAATTGTATTAAGTAAAATTTTAAAATTTAAAGTGATATCGTTAGTTTTCAAAATAATTATCAGAATCTTCTTCTATGAAGGTTTTTTGCTTTTTCTTCTGATTGATTAACATAGAGAGGGCCATTTTCATAAATTTCAGAAAATAAATAAGAATATTAAATAATATTTTAAAAAAAGATATATACAAATATTAAACATGCACATATTAATTATTTGATGGTTCGATTCTCACACATCGTGTCGCAAGGGGTCAGGCCATTATGTCGTGTGTTTGTAATTGATCACGCACAAAGTCTAATTTTGAACTATAAGAAAAAAATCATATGAGAAATTAAATTAAGTTAATAATTGAATTTTAATATAAAAGATTAGTACTTATCACGTATTATATGGTGCAAGATACAGCCAGCAGTGGTCACCGAATAACATCGTGTCCATGATATATCTGGCTTTGTCGGTCGTTTCATCTTCTTTGGTTGTCAAACATGTAATATGGTATGGACAAATAAAATCATACAGTTCAGTGAAGCCCACGTCCACACACCAATCATATAAAAATCTAAAATTATCAGAAATTACCAAAATTATCAAATATAAACCTTTGTTATTTAATTCCTAAAAATGAATATACATTAATGATTGCTTACTTCATATACACAGCAACACATGCTACACTTATCTTCTTTTGGCCTGTGAAGTCCACAAAGTCCCTCTTTTCTAGCATTAAGGGTCTATGATCGTACCCTATACATCGATTGTGAAGGTAGTTCAATGATGCTATTATCGGCCAACATCCCCGCATGCGCCACCACTATCTTTAATGATTTGTTCTTACTCTCATCTACAGAAGGCAGTGAAGTGACCGGAAGCTTTGTGGGGAAGCTCCCTGCAGTCTCAGGATGTGCAGTCTCCTTCCCTTTATCCTTTGCCTTAATCATATTATAAAGGTAAGATTGTGCTTTAATTTTGATAGCATACCCGGCTATCCAGAATGATAAGTCTCTTTGGTCATGCAATGAAAAAACGAACCGCTTCACCGACGGTTGTCATCTCGCCATGTGGAATTGATAGAGATGCATTTTCAACCAATAGATCATGTATGCTCACCCTAACACAATCGGATACAATTGGCATGGTGTGAAGGATATGATCAAAATCCTCCGTGTTTTACGCTTTTTTGCATGCTACAACACGATCATCATGGTTGATGGCCAAAGAAACCAGACGATAACCACCCTATGACATCCAAATAATAATAATAAAATAAACTAATTAAATAAGATTCTAACATATTACAAAAAATAAATAAGATTACTTTTGGAATCTTGAATAATTATCTTGAAATTAAACAACTGTCGTAGCCATTATATGGTGTAGCTGAAAAACACCTAGAAGGGGGGGTGAATAGGTGTAAGTGCTAATCTAGGAACTAAATGCGCTAAATGCGGAAGCTAATGCAAATCTAGCACAAACTTAATACAACACAACAAGTGTAGCCGAATCCCCGTGAAGGGCTCTGGACTAACTCCTCTTGATTCCCCTTGAATGGGTTGAGGTGCTATGTGAAGCTCTTGTTGGTTAAGTATAAGTTAGGCACACACACAATCAAGCCAAGCATATAAGGATGAATAGCAATATGAAATAATGCAAGGCAACACAAGCAATGAATGATATGACAATATGAATGAATGATGCTTTGCACAAATATAAAGAGAGAGAGTTTGAGAGACAAGTGGATCAAACGCTAAGACAAGATATGTTTCGAGGTTCGAGCACCTTACTCTACATCCCCGCCTACACCACCGTGTAGGATTTCCAATCCACTATCTCCCACAGAGGGAACCTCCACCGAAGAGGATTTGTTACAACTCTAGGAGTACCAAACTCCTCTCTCAAACAACCACCTCACAACCGAGGGTATGGCCCGTAGCCAATACAACACAACACCTCTACTACCGAAGAGGGTTTACAACCAAACTCCACCTCTCACTAGAGGGAGCAAACCAACAATCCATTATACACCTCAACCTCTACCAAAGGGGCAACCAAGAATCAAGGGTTTACAATAGGTGGTCTCTTTCAACCACAAACCTCTTTCTTTTTTCTTTTTTCACAAAACAAGATCCTAAATAGATTAGGATAGTATGATAGCTCAAGTGTGGAAACTAGGTGCTTTTGGAAAAAACAGCAGCAAAGAAAAACACTTGGGAAAATTCTTGCAAAAGATATAGAATGAAAACCAAGACAAATCTCCCAAAATACTCTTTTCTTTGATTTTTTCAAAACCTAAACAAAAGATGAATTCTTTTTGGCCCAAAAACACTTTTGAATCTTTTTAAAACACTTCAGAAAACTGAGAATTTTTGCTCTTAAAAAATCTTTTCTAAAACCTCAACAAATGGGGTATTTATAGCCCCATCAGAAACTAGCCGTTAGGCTGATGTGGCAGCCTGACAGGCTGACGGTCGACCGGCCCGGTCGACCGCCAACGGTCAGAAATGTGACCGTTGGGCAACCACGGTCGACCCAAACAAACAGAGAGCACTGCTCTCATCCCGGTCGACCGCCCGGTCGACCGTCCCAGAGCTGCCAAATGTGCACAGATTTGTGCACGTCGGTCGACCGGCCCCGGTCGACCGACTTCACCCAAGTCGACTAGGTCAGTTGACTTAGTCGACTGATTGAAGCCTGGAACAGAAATCTGGGTCAGAAAACAGCTTAAAAATATTTTGAAAAATCTTTTAAGTGTTGGCCCAAAGGCCTTCCACCCTAGTTTTTGATGATGATTAACTCATATAGTTATGTTTACTAATAATCTTGTGTTGTTTAAGTTTCAGATCATTAACCAAGATATTAGTTGGGTGATTAGCTTCAACAAGGTGTTTAGAAGCTTTTCATGATGATTCCAGGGCCAAAGCTTCAAGATCACACATTGCCTAGCCCATGGATGGAGTTTTGGAGCAAGTCTTCTTGATGACACAAAGACTTAGGTATTCATAATTTAGTTAGTGTGTTTAGATCCAATTTGTAAAGCTTAGTATAGTTGATATGCTCAAGTGCACAAACACACTCGTTTTCATGATTTGGATTTTGGTTTTTCATGGATAGTAGTATCAAAACAAGTTTACTTTATTTCTATGTATATTAGATATGTTCTAGATATACATACATGCTTACATGACTTATACAAACTTAGTTTGACATACCTATTCATGTAGTTTTATGTTTTGGTATAAAACATATTTTTGAAATTAAAGACAAAACTATGATATATTTGTTGAATGTATATTAGACCTATGTCTATATGCATCATGCTTAATAATGTTCAAATATCATGTTTTTGTATTTCTATAAGTTTTAGGAAAATCAGATTTCCTATTGAAAAATCAAGTTTGATAAAAATAAAAGTTTTTGTTTTTGATAAATTTTGGAAGACTCAAAAATGAATTGAATATGTTGGTATATTGTCTTGGAATTTTTATCACTTGTCTGAGTTTCAATATAAATGATAAAACAATTTTTATGGTATTTTTAAAAGAGATAAAAGATTTTTTAGAAATATTTTTTTCCCAAATTTTCTGACTTTTTTTTGTGCTGACAGGCTGGTCGGTCGACCCGGACGGTCGACCGCACCAAGAGCCGGTCGACCCGTAAGGGTCGACCGACGTGCACAGATGTGCACGTCTGGGCAGACTCAAAAACGGTCGACCGGACCGGTCGACCGAGTCGAGAGCTCTGCTCTCTGTTTTTGTCTGGGTCGACCGGGCCGGTCGACCGCAGTTGCCCAACGGTCATATTTCTGACCGTTGGCGGTCGACCGGGCCGGTCGACCGCTGCCTGTCAGAGCTGCCAGCTCAGCTCTAACGGCTAGTTTTCTGTTGGGGCTATAAAAACCCCATCTCTTTGGGGATTTTGGCCAAGTTTTTTGAAGAGAAAAAATTCTAGTTTTCTGAGGTGTTTAAAAGAGTTTTTAAAAAGAGTTTGTGGGCTTTAAAACTTCTCATCTTCATTATTTTGGGTTTTTGAAAATCAAAGAAAACTAGGTTTTGGGATTTTGATTTGATCTTGCATTTTCTATCTTTTACAAGAGACTTCCCAATTAGTTTTTCTTTGTTGCTTGTTTCCAAAAACACCTAGTTTTTCACACTTGAGCTATCATACTATCCTAATCTATTTAGGATCTTGTTTTTGTGGAAAGAAAGAGAAAAGAAAAGAGAGAGTTTTGAGGTTGTTGTTGTAACCTCTAAGTTGTACACCCTTATTCTTGTTGTATCCCTCTTCGGTAGAGGTGATCGGTGTTTGGTTTGTATCCCTCAAGTGTGAGGTGATTGAGATTGGTTGTGAGCCTCTTCGGTAGAGGTATTGGTTGTTGTTGTATTTGGCTACGGGCCTACCCCTCGGTTGTGAGGTGGTTGTTTGAGAGAGGAGTTAGGTACTCCATTGTTGTAAAAATCCTTCTCGGTGAAGGTTCCCTCGGTGGGAGTCCTCGGTGGACGGTATAGTGAATTGGAATCCTACACGGTGGTGTAGGCGGGGATGTAGAGTAAGGGTGCTCGAACCTCGAAACATATCTTTGTGTTTGCGTTTGATCCACTTGTCTCTAAACTCTCTCTCTTTACATTTGTGCAAAGCATCATACTTCATTCATATCATATTTGCTTGTGTTGAGCATAATTCATCTTGTCATATCATATTTTTTTGCTTCTGTTGTGCCTTGCATAATCCATATTGTTATATCCTTGATTGCTTGGCTTGATTGTGTGTGCACATTGCTTGGATTGCTTGTGTGTGTGTGCCCAACTTATACTCATCCAACAAGAGCTTCACATAGCGCCTCAACCCATTTCAAGGGAATCAAGGGGAGTTAGTCCAGAGCCTCGAAAGGGGAATTCGGCTACACTTGTTGTATTGTATCAGTTTGTGCATAATTTGTATTAGCTTCCGCATTTAGCGCACTTAGTCTTTCATTAATTTTTAGATTAGCACTAACACCTATTCACCCCCCCTCTAGGTGTTTTTCAATTGGTATCATAGCCAAGTGCTCTGATTTTGGGTCTAACACCTAGAGTTAAAGATCCTCATTTTAGGCTAATCTTGTTTGCATTTGCTTGTTTGCACACATATAGTTTACCATGGCCTTCATGACCCCACCTATGTATGACCCTTCCAACCTTCATGTTTGGAAGATTAGGATGACCGTTTATTTACAAACCCTAGGTCATAAAGTTTATCTTGCTATTACCAAGGAATCCTTCCTTAGTAATCGCAATCATATAGGGGCCAATGCACAAGCCCTAGAGGCCATTAGAAGCACATTACCTAAAGATTATCTTATGTTGTTTCTAACATTGATTCCGCCTTTGCAGTGTGGAACAAATTGACACAACAAACCACCACCTCGAGCTTCAAGTGCAAATTCAAGAAGAGGAATCTAGTGGAGAATCCGATTCACAATGCTTCATGGTCCAAGGGAATGACTCCCTTGAGGTACATTCGGAACCCCACTTAGATAGTGATGACTGCTCTAGTTCTTCATGTGATAATTTTGATGCCCATGCTTTAAATGAAGAACTTTCTATTGTTTGTGAAAAATTAATTGAAAATTATAATATTTTGAAAAAGAAAAGTCTAGAAATTGAAAAAGAAAATAAGAGTTTACATTTAGACTTGATGTTGTTTTGCAAGAGAAAGAGGAGATTGCTAATGAGAGGGATTCATTAAAATCTCAACTTGATCTTGCACTTAAAGAAAATAACTTTTTGAAGTCTAAATGATGTGCCATGCTATTTTGAAGAAAAAAAATTGTCTTCAAAAGTTGATTTTATTTTAAAAGAAAATGAGTCTTTGAAAATAAGATTGCTTCAATTTCTAAAGATTTAGAAATGTGTTTAAAGAAAAATGTTGTTTTACAAAATAAAATTGATGCCATGTTTGCCATGCTAGTGTAGTTTTTATCTAGTCTACCTAATGCATGTACCACTTCTTCTATGATTAAAAATGATATAAATATGTTGAAGGATAAAATGGATTGTTTTGGGCTCCACTATGAGCCAATGTGCTAAGAACCATACACGCTTGGAAACCTTGGTTCGAAAGAACAAGTTCCAACTTTTATGCATGCACCACCCTCCACGACATACACATGCTTCACACGGACACCATCAACATATGTATGCTCATGTGTACACATGTACACATTGTGGCCGAAAAGGTCACCTTGCTAAATTTTGTTATGATAGATTAAATGTTTCAAATTTAGCAAAGAATTTTGTTTGGGTTAGAGAAGGGACTAACCCCATGGACCCAACAAGATGTGGGTACCAAAGACCACCCCTCGTGTTTTTGATATAGGTGTGGGCTCTCACACACGACGTGAAGTGATGACACCTTGGAGTGGATGCGTTCCGGACTTAAAGGAAATCATTAGATGCATCACTTTCAAGGGAAGATTTGGTGGAGATGACCACCATGTTTTGGAGACAAAGAGAGTTGCCTTCTAGGTTTTGGTAACGATTCTTAACTCCTTATTATTGTTTACATGCCTTCATAATTAAAATTTTAGCATGTTTTGATGTTTTATAGCATGTTTCATTGTCTATGGATTAGTATGTAAATGCCATGTTCATTAGATCCTTGACATGCATGTATAGCATTTTGAGACACCCATATTTATATGGATCCATACTTTGTGTTCTCACCGTTTGTTTAAGCTATAATGTACATGATGAATCTAATACATGAGAATTTACATAGTAATCATGTTTTAGTTTTATCATGATGATTTCTTTATTGTGTTTTGATGCTTCTTGTTAAGATTACTTGTTTAGATGTTAGTTTTTCATTAAGACTAGGATTTATACTTGTGCATATAGTGGGCCACAATAAATTTATATATGTTTGGGCTTGATTGCTTATTTGAACCCATTAGATGTGCTAGTATAGTCTAGTTTTGATGATTCATACATTTTAAAACTTGTATTCCTATTTTTGGATTTGTTTTATGATAATGAGTTTTCACTTCATGTATATATGTTTGTATTGCCAAACTTTAAGATATACATGTATACCCCTTGAGTCATTTGCTTTTCATGCAATCTATATATGGACTCAATTGTGTTTAGGGATATGTATGTATACTTATTGTGTTGACAATTCATACATATACCTTGAAATGAAAGTGTTTTTGGTGAAGATTTAGATTATTTTTTGATTTTGTATTTAATTGTTTAACTTCATGTATATGTCTATCTTGTCCAAACTATTAGATATACATGTTTATCCTTTTGAGCCACGTGCCTTAATGCATATATTTTGTGGACTCGTTGTGTTTTTGGATATGTATGTATACTTTAGTTTGTATTTGACATACATATGCCATGAAGATTAAATAAGTTTTGATGACTTTCATGTTTTCATGTTTTAAAGAAAAATTGAGCTTAATGAAATTTTCATGATTATGATATTCACATTGTATTTGTACACTCACTTTTATTGCTTACTCATGTTTTGTTTTCATGAGTCATATTTATGCCTAATTGAATTAAAGTGTGATTATCATGTGGATTTTCTATTTCATA
>JAVJIF010020867.1:0-64886 GCA_038442645.1 Agave tequilana | reverse complement strand
GATTAAATGATAAATACAGTTTGACTCCTTACCTTGATGATACAAGCTTTTAAATAGAGACTAAGTTTAGGAATGAAAAATTTGATTTTCCTATAACTTATAGATTACTTGAACTCTTAAAATAATATTTCAATATTTTTCTCTTTCAAAATGTGTTTTAAAAATACTAACACTTTTTCTTTTTCTTTATGGATTTTGTAGGCGTAATCCATTAAAAAACCCTCACGAGACAAAACTCGTCCTCTAGGGAAAACCTAGAGGTTTAAACGGCTTGTTGTACATGCTTAGTGCAATCGCGTGACCTGCGAAAGTGGTCTAATAATCTTTAGTTTAGTTTGTTGTTTTGCCCGAGGACGAGAAAAGATAGGTATGGGGGTGTGATTGGTCGCTGATATTGCATAGTATATTGTCATATTCTCATACTTATAGATAATAAACTCTGTTTTTAATCCTATTTATTGTCTAATTATATGCAGGCTCATTGCTAAAGGAGAGGGAAGAGAAACGAGCCTAAAAGCCCATCAAAATTCTGATTTAATTCAGAATTAATTCGAAATCAGAAAATCAGAGCAGATCAGGAAAAATCAGAGAAGATAAAATCGGTTAAAACTAGTTAAAACAAATCTCTACAAATTAATTGGTTAAAGCTGAAGAAAAAAGGAGGTTTCGTCAAAATCCCGGACCCAAATTGAAAATCCAGCTGAAGATAAAACCAAAACATCAAAGCAGGGACGTGTACCTCCCGGGTGGCCACCTGGCCATACCAAGGCCGCGGAAACGCGGCCAAAGCCGCGTTTTCGCGGCTTGGTTAACTTTGTTGGGGGAGCGTTTGCTCCCCCTATTTTCGTACGCTCCTCCCGTTGGGTTTTTGCCTATAAATACTGAATTTTTAGAGACTACAAAAAGCGAGGAAGCAGAGATAGATTTTAGGCCAGTTTTTCATTCTTTTTAGTGTAGATTTTTATTTTCATTTTATATAATTTTTGTTTCTTTGTAAGCATAAGTTTGAATGAGATTCACGTAAGTGGAGAGAGAGACTTATATTAAGAGTGACACCAATATAACCTCCTTTCTTTTATAGTTTCTACAAGTAATCAAAGATAACATTTTTATGCTCTTCTTTGTATATGTTCTTCTTCTTTTATCTACTTTTCCTCTTTTGGTTTTGATGAATGTCCAAGTAAATCTAGAAGCATCAGTATAACCATGTTTGTATGAGTGCCACCGATATTCATGATGATGTTCTCCTCTCAAGATTCCATATCATTTCATTCTTGTTTCATCTTGATGATTTAATGCAAATGGGGATTGACTCGACCGTATGGGTTATGCGTTGATCGTCTCCGAAGTAAGGTAAAACAGCAAGGTTTCCAGGTAAATCATTAACCAGAGGAAGTAAGTTTTTCTTTTAGGTTTTCTTTCTTTTCTTTTAACTTTTAGTTTAGATCACCAGCACTACAATCTCCCTACTCTTTTATCACTCTTTTTAATTTCTTTATATAAATTCATTTTCCATTTTCTCCACCTTCTCAATCTACCACTTTCTTTCTAACTTAACTGTTAACCTATTTTCTTATTCTTTTTAAGAACTTAAAGAAGATCTTTAACCATTGACTGTGACTTAAAAGGGAACTCACTAAAAGGTTTCCATCGCTAGTCCCTCCTTGTGGATCACAACCTGCATAGCACTTGCTATCGTGGTAGTATTGAGCACCTTGCACTCTTTATTCTTAAGTATAAAATTTTGTATTTGTGTGCGGATCTAACCTCAATCACTACCCCTTCTCGGGGAGTTTCCTAAAACACGGAGGCTCGTCCAATGGCCTATAGTGGGTTCTCATCCTGACAGCCAAGTCTATAGCGGGCCATCGCCTTACGGCTACCCCTTTTCGTGGAGCCTTCTGAAAGACGAAGGCTCGCCTAACGGCCTATAGCGGGTTCTCACCTTGACGGCCAAACTTACATGGAGACTCTCCTGAAAGAGGTAAGTCCTCCATATGGCTCTTATAGCCTATAGCGGGCCCTCGCCTTAACGGCTACCCTCAGAGAGCCTCTTGAAAGACGGAGGCTCACCCAATGGCCTATAGCGGTTTCTCACCCTGACGATTAAGCCTACACGGAGAACTGTCCTGAAAGATGAAAGACATCCGTATGGCTCTTATAGCCTATATCAGGCCCTCACCCTGAGGGCTACTCGAAAAACATCCTATATCGGGCCCTCGGCTTGACTGTTACCCCTTCTTAGGGAGTCTCCTAAAAGATGAAGGCTCACCCAAAGGCCTAAAATGGGTTCTCATCCTGATGGCCAAGCCTACACAGAGACACTCCTAAAAGGTGAAAATCCTCTCCACAGCTCTTATAGCCTATAGTGGGCTCTCGTTCTAAGGCTTCCCCTTCTCGGAGAGCCTTCTGAAAGACAGAGGCTCGCCCAACGGCCTATAGTGGGTTCTCACCCTGACGTCCAAGCCCACGTGGAGATTCTCCTAAAAGACGGAAGTCCTCCCTACAGCTCTTATAGCCTATATTGGGCATCCGTCCTAATAGTTACTCAGGGAACAACATATAGTGGCCCTCGCCCTGACGGCTACCCCTTCTCGGAGACTCTCTTGAAGGACGAAGGTTCGCCCATGGCCTATAATGGGTTCTCACCCTGACACCAAGCCTACGCGGAGACTCTCCTGAAAGAAAAATATACTCCCTATGTCTCCAATTGCCTATATCAGGCCCTCGCCCTGATGGCTACCTTTACTCGAAGATTCTCTCACAAGGTAGAAGTTTTCCATCAGCCGCAACAATGGTCAAGCGACTCCAGCAACTGTCAACACATCCTAGTCCTCACTATTTGGGGTCTAACGCAAATAGATGAGCAAGTCACACCAGCATCAGAAGGGCAAAATCCAGACTCAAAATCGAACATGATCAGCCCATTGCTAATGGATCAAACACACATCTAGGAAAATCAAAACTCCAGCAAACATAACGTGTTATTATAAATCTAGAGAAATAAAAGGAGTGCAAATGGATACAAATGCCAAAACAAGTGGTCTGCGATTAGTGCCTCATGCTCGAGCTATCACCTCCTTGGCTATATCAGTCCAGAGGCTGAAGCTGGTACACTTCAAAGCGCACCTCTTGGTTCTTTTCAAACAACTCCCAGTATAGACCATCCTTTTGATGGACCTCTTCTTGGAGTCTCTCTATCTCGCGCTCGTTCCACTCTGAAACCAGCTCCAGCTCTCGACCCTTACTTTCATCACATGAGCTGCCTCCTTATCCTGAGTCGACAATGACTGAAGAGAGGCAATTTCCAATTTCTTCTTGAAGAGAATCTTCTGTAGATCAGTAATGTTATCTATCACCTTCTTTATCTCTCCATTCTCTCTAGGAGGGACTCTGTCAGTTGGAGCTTCATCTTGTTCAGCTCCTTCAGATTCAAGGACAGGTTGAGTTTCTCCTTCTTAAGCTCTTTCTGTAAGTTACCTAAAGAGGGGTGAATAGGTGACAAGCTAATCAAAAGCAACACTAATGCGGGATTTAAAGCTAATTATGTAAACTAAAAACTAATATGCTAACACACAAAGTATAACACAAGAGTATAGCCAAATTCCCGATGAAGGGCTTTGGATTATCTCCTCAAGATTCCTCTAGATTAAGAGTTGAGGTGCCACTATAACTCTCTTAATTGATACAAGTGTGAGCAAATAAACAACCCAAGCATATATATCAATTTAGCACAAGTGAATATCAAGCATATAGATATGAACAATAAAAGCCGCAAGATATATAAAACACAAGAGTGAGAGAGAGAGATGAGCAATCGCAAACACGAGAGAATTTTCGATGTTCGAGCACACTTGCTCTACGTCCCCGCCTTCAATCAGTATGAAGGATTTCCGCTATGACGTTCCCGCAAGATCACTCGGTGTCGCAACACCTACAATGGGCTACCTCAAGAACTCTTGGATCTGCAAGTTGTTGGCCCAAAGGCCCTTCAACTAGTTTTGATGATGATTAACTCATGTAGTTATAGTTCTAATGATCTTGTGCTCATTTAGTTTCAGATGTTTTATCAAGATCTTAGTCGGTGTTTAGCTTTAACAAAAGATTCAAAGTAAAGTTTTGAAGCTAGCACGTGTTGATTCAAGAGCTCACGCTTTAAGATCGCATTAAGTACTCAAAAGGAGCCTAGCTTATAGTTCAAAGTTTTGGACCAAGTCAAGATGGAGAAGAAGAATTTAAAGAGAAGATTTTTAAGACTTGTGTCAAGTGTTTGTAAGTGTTAAGATTTTGTTTTTAGATAAAATATAAAGGATGGATTAGTTTTGGGTTGCTCAAGCTCAAATACACACACACACAAATTTATACGTGTTTTCATAGAATAGTTTTGATTTTAGAAAAATATCGTTTTGGTTTTGAGCTTCAGAGTAGATATCCTTATGTTTCATGAATAGAATCCATCAAAACAAGTTTACATGTTTTATATGTTACACATTGTTGATTCAAATATTTAAAAAATTGATTTGATGTTTAAGTATCATGTGTTTAAGTTTTGTATTTATCAAAACATTGTTTAGAGCTTAATTTCAAAAACATAATATTTCACCTTATATGTGTATTGGATCATATCCATACACACTATGCTTCAAAAGTGTTTAAAATATCTTGTTTTTGTATTTGGAGAAGTTTTAGAAAAATCAGTTATTCATTTAAAAGTTTGATTTTGAAAAATATCAGTTTTTGTTTAAGGCTAAATTTCTATATCACAAAAATAGTTCAAATTGTTTGAAATATGTGTTGAACTTTAGTCACACATATTTGTTCTTCAAATATTTATAAGAACTTATTTTTTGTAGATTTTATGTGATTTTATAGGTTATTTAAAAGATCAAGTTTTAAAACCCTAAAAGTCAGCCTGGGATCACTGGTGGTCGACCGGACCAGATCTCGGTCGACCGGACGGTCGACCGATGTGCACAAGACGTGCACAAGGCTCAACCATCGGGCGGTCGAAGAGCTTGCTCTCTGGATCTGGCCCCGGTCGACCGACCAGAGAGTTCACTCTCTGGTTCTGGCCTCGGTTGATCGGGCGGTCGATTGACAGGAAAATTATCTTGCGGTGGTCGACCGGCCGGTCGACCGACAACCCCAACGGGCTGGTTGACCAGTCGACCGAAAGGCCATTCTGGGCCTTTTCTGGACCCAACGGTTATATTTCTGAACTCTATAAAAAGGATTTCTCTTGGCCCGTTTTAGAGAAGTTTTGGAAAAGTTTTAGAGAAGTTTTTGGAAAAGTTTTAGAGCCAGTTTTTCCCTTCTCTCTTAGGGTTTTTCTCCACATATTTTGGGCTAAAACTTCCATATCAAAAGGAGAGTTTTTAAAGAGTGTTTTCAAAAGAGATCTCTTGAGTTTTCCTTCACAAATCTATATTGTTTTCTCACACAAACTTGAGCCATCCATTGCTATATCAATCCTCAGGGGATCCTTATTGTGAGAGTTATTTTTGTGATCAAGAGAAGTGATCACAAGTTTTCATTCTTGTATTTGAGGTGTTGTAGAGGTTGAGCTCTCGATGAGTTAGTGAGTTCGCGTTGTGACGAGTTCTTGTGGGAGTTCAATGTAGAGGTGCGGCTTCGGCAAGCTAGTGTGCTTGCGTGTGTTGTTCTTGCTGGAATAAATGAGGAACTTGCATGTCCAAAAGTTCTTGAGGGAGCTCTTTGTAGGTGTTTGCGGCGCCGATTGATCTTGCGAGATCGATTCTAGTGGAAATCCTTCATAGTGTTGAAGGCGGGGACGTAGAGCAAGTGTGCTCGAACTTCAAAACATTCTCCCGTGTTTGCGATTGCTCATCTCTCTCTCTCTCGCGCTTGTGTTGATATATCTTGCATGCTTATATTGTTCATCTCTTTATATGCTAGATATTTATGTACTGAATTGATATATATATGTATGTATGTATGTATGTATGTATATATATATATATATATATATGTATGTATATATATATATGTATGTATGCTTGGGTTGTTTGTTTGCTCTCACTTGTATTCAACCAAGAGAGCCATAGTGTTCAGAGCCCTTCACTGGGAATTCAGCCACACTCTTGTGTTATACTTTGTGTGTTTGAACAATAATTTTAAGTTACATAATTAGTTTTTAATTCCGCATTAGTTTTGCATTTGATTAGCTTGTCACATATTCGCCCCTCCTCTAGGTGACCTACACAAGTCCCTCACATGTTTTCCCGTAAGAACAACACACACAAGCACACTAGCTTGTCAAGCCGCACCTCTACACCGAGCTCCCTCAAGAACTCATCACAACATGAACTCACAAGTTCGCCTCCTCAAATATAAGGATGTAAACTTGGTGATTTCTACACTTTGATCACAAAAAATAACTCTCACAATCAAAGCTCCTATAGGATAGATATGGCAATAGAAAGCTCAAGCTCGTATGAAAAAAACTTGGACAGATTTGGAGGTGGAAAACTTAAGAAAACTTTTGATAAAATCAAGAGATTCACTCTTGAAAAACTCCTTTGATTTGGAAATAAAAGCTCTAAAATCTTGTTGAAAAACATCTCTGGAAGACTGAAAAATAACTCTAGAAAACTCTCCTAGAAATCTTAACCAAAACTGGCCCAAAACAACCCAATTTATAAGCTGCAGAAAATTAACCATTGGGGGCCAGATGGCCTGTGGTCGACTGGCCAGTCGATCAGCCAACGGTCATATTTTAGACTGTTGGGGTTGCCAGTCGACCACCCAATCGACCGCACTCGGGTGTTGACCTGTCGGTCGACCAAGGCAAGAACCAGAGAGCTCTACTCTCTTGGTCGGTTGACTGCTCGGTCGACAGGGGCCAGATCCAGAGAGTAAGCTCTCTGTATCGGTCGACCGGCCCTCAAGCCAGGGCTGTGTGCACGTTCTGTGCACATCGGTCGACCGCTCGGTCGACCGCCAGAAGCCCAGGTCAGGGATTAAGGGATTTAAAACTTGGTCTTTTAAACCCTAAAATTTTATTTAAATTACGTGAAAATTCACAAAAATAAGTTCATTAAAATACTTTGAAGTAAATATGTGTGATAAAAAATCAACACATATTACAAACAAGTTGAACTATTTTTGCGATATAGAAATTTAGCCTTGAACAAAAACCAGTATTCTTCAAAATCAAACTTTTATATGGAAATGATTTTTTTTCAAAAACTTGTTCAAATACAAAATAAGATATTTTAAGCACTTTTGAAGCATAGTGCGTATTGATATGATCCAATATACATATAAGATGAATATCTATGTTTTTGACAATAAGCTCTAAATATAGTTTTGATAAATACAAAACTTAAACACATGATATAGAAACATCAAATTAGTTTTTCTAAATATTATGAAGCAACAATGTGTATGGATGAAATCTAATACCATATAAATCATGTAAACTTGTTTTGATGAAATCTAATCATGAACATAAAGATGTATAATTTGAAGCTCAAAACCAAAACGATTAAAACTAAAGCCGAAAACTTTCTTATGAAAACAGTATATAAAATTTTTGTATGTGTGTATGTAGGCTTGAGGAATTCACAACTAATCTATCATTTACATTTTATCTAAAAATAAAATCTTAACACTTACAAAACTAAATTCAAGTCTTGAAAATCTTCTTCTCTATCTTGACTTGGTCCAAACCTTGATCCAAAGAGTTAGACTCTTCTTGAGTACTTGATGTGATCTTGAAGCGCGAGCTCTTGAATCAACACAAGCTAGCTTCAAAATTTGACTTTGAATCTTTTGTTGAAACTAAACACGGATTGAGATCTTGATAGAAATCAGAAACTTAGTGAGTATAAGATCATTAACAAACTAAGCTTTATAAGTTAGTCATCATCAAAACTAAGCTAAAGGGCTTTTTGGCCAACAATCTCCCCCTTTTTGATGATAATAAAATTTATGAGGTTATATATGCATAGATTAAAAATAGCTTCATAGAAGCTCTCATTTAACTTATGCATAATCATAAGACATAAAGATATTCAATGTAAGCTCAAAATTCCAATAAATGATAATAAAAGATATGCAATGAGAATCATAAAAACATATGTATATATGCAAAAATAAATTATAAAACATGCATATATAAATTCAAATCTTTCTCTCCCTTTTTGTCACTCATCAACAAAGGGTTAAGAAAGACAAATAATACAAAAAAATTTTATGTTTATTTGATATGCATAAGTTAAAATAAAATTTTGATATCAATAAAAACTATCAATTGAAAGAAATCAATTGAAAGTGAAATAACATTTTTATCAATTGATACTAATAGAAAGACATTGTGGGTGTTTGGTTTGAAGGAAGTGGGCGGAAGTAAGGAAATGGGGAAGTATAATTGATCACTTCCTTATCTATCCAAACACCGGAAAAGGAAAATAAGAAAACCCTTTTTCTTTTTCTATTCTCTCTTTTACACAACCATTTCCTCACTTCCAGAGTGCTACAGTTAATTTTATGGTCATGTAAATCTCATTTATAATACGTTGTAGCGCGAAACATTAATTTTTTGACCATGTAAATTTCATTTGCATTCTAATTACAATCCATTTTTATTTTTCTTAATAATTTTTATTTTAATATTATTTTGCAGTTAACTTTGTGGTCAACTTTTCCACTTCCACTTCCACATTACTATCCAAACACCGGAAAAGACATAACATTTTTCACACTACACTTCCCAACAACATCCAAACACCAGAAAACTTACTAACCAATTCTCAAGTTTCAAAGGGAACTATTATCACTTCCTCACTTCCTTACTTCCTCACTTCCACCCTTAACCAACAGGCCCAATACCAATTGAAAGTAAAAATAAATTATTTAGGTAAATACTAAAATTATTTTGTAATATAGATACCAAATGAGAATAATACCAATTTAAGATTATTGATACCAATATTAAAAATGTCAGCATGTACCAAAACAAAATATTTTTTATCATAAAGAGTGGGAGTAAGTATCAATTAAAAATAAAATCAATTGAAAGATAAAATAAGAATTTTTCTCCTCCTTTATGAAATACTAATAAACTAATGCTTAGGCTTGTAAAAATACCAATTAGCATTAGAACTAAATAAGCTTAGCATAAAACAATTTGTGCTTTCAAACATGTATGTCAATTAAAATAAGCACAATTAAAATCATATATATGTATGTGTAAAAATAAAAATACCACTTGAAATTTGAATTATATATTTATAGAAAATATGAGTATACTGTTGGCCCAATGGCCTTCCACTCTAGTTTTGATGATGATCAACACTCATGTAGTTATGTTTACTAATATTCTTGTGTTTCTAAGTTTAGATCATTAACAGGATATTAGTTGGTGATTAGCTTCAACAAGATGATTAGAAGCTTATCATGGTGATTCCGGTGCCAAAGCTTAAAGACCTATTTTCAAATCCCGTATCTGTGCAGATCTGCACTGTGCCTGCCAGGCCAGTTCGGTCGACCGGACCGGTCGACCGCACCAAGTGGCCGGTCGACCGGATCGGTCGACCGATGTGCACAGACGTGCACGCTGGCTACACATTGTAGTCGGTCGACGGACCGGTCGACCGAGTTGAGAGTTCAACTCTCAGGATGTTTCGGTCGACCGGGCCGGTCGACCGCTATTGCCCAACGGTCACATTTTTGACCGTTGGCGGTCGACGGGACCGGTCGACCGGCAGTCTGTCAGGCTGCCACATCAGCCTAACGGCTAGTTTTTCCTAGGGGCTATATATACCCCATTTCTCCATTGTTTTGGCTAAGATTTTTAGAGCTAAAATTCCAGACTTTCTCTAGTGTTTAAAAGAGTTTTTAAAAGGGTTTTAAGCCAAAAAGATTTCATCTTATTTGTTTTTGGGTTTTTGGAAAATCAAAGAAAACTAGGTTTTGGGATTTTGATTTGATCTTTTATTTCTATCATATACAAGAGATTTCCCAAGTAGTTTTTCTTTGTTGCTTATTTCCAATAACACTTAGTTTCCACACTTGAGCCATATCTTCTATCCTAAACTATTAGGATCTTGTTTTTGTGGAAAAAGAGAAAAGAGAGTGTTTGAGGTTGTTGTTGTAAACCTCTAAGTTGTACACCCTTATTCTTGTTGTATCCCTCTTCGGTAGAGGTGATCGGTGATTGGTTTGTGAGCCTCTTAGGTAGAGGTGTTTGTTGTAGTTGGCTACGGGCCGTATCCCTCTTCGGTAGAGGTGGATTGTGGTTGTATAGCCTCGGTGGCTTTGTAAGGTTGAGAGAGGAGTTTGGTACTCCTATAGTGGATTGGGAAATCCTACACGGTGGTGTAGGCGGGGATGTAGAGCAAGGTGCTCGAACCTCGAAACAAATCTTGGTGTTTGCGTATTGATCCATTGTCTCTCTAAACTCTCTCTTATATTTGTGCAAAGCATCATATTCATATGATATCATATTTGCTTTGTGTTGTGCATATTTCATATTGCCTTGCATTTATTCATATTGCTATTCATTCTTATATGCTTGGCTTGATTGTGTGTATTTTATATTGCTTGGATTGCTTGTGTGTGTGGGCCTAATTTGTACTCATCCAACAAGAGCTTCACATAGCACCTCAACCCATTTCAAGGGGAATCAAGAGGAGTTAGTCCAGAGCCTCGCAAGGGAATTCGGCTACACTTGTTGTATTGTATCAAGTTTGTGCAAATTTGCATTAGCTTCCGCATTTAGCGCACTTAGTTTGCATTTAGTTTATTAGATTAGCACTTACACCTATTCACCCCCCCTCTAGGTGTTTTTTCAATTGGTATCAGAGCTAGTGCTCCTGATACTTAGGCTTAACATCCTAGGAGTGATCCATTTGCTTGCTAATCTCATTTGCATTTATTTGTTTGCACATTCATAGTTTACCATGGACTTCATGACCCCTCCTAGCTTTGACCCTTCCAACATTGATGTTTGGAAGTATAGGATGTCCATGTACCTAAAGACCCTATAGGTTTGCATGTTTTCCTTGCGGCCACCAAGAGATGTTATCTTGGTGATTGCAATCATATAGGGGCCAATGCACAAGCCCTAGAGGCCATTAGAAGCACATTAACTAAAGAATATCTTTTACGTGTTTCTAACTTGATTCCGCTTTTGTAGTGTGGAACAAATTGACAACAACCACCACCTCGGAGCTTCAAGTTCAAATTCAAGAAGAGGAATTTAGTGGAGAATCCGATTCTCAATGCTTCATGGTCCAAGGGAATGACTCCCTTGAGGTACATTCGGAACCCCACTATGATAGTGATGATTGCTCTAGTTCTTCAAATGATCATATTGATGTCCATGCTATAAATGAAGAATTTCATTGTTTGTGAAAAACTTATAGAAAAATATAAGATTTTGAAAAAGAAAAGTCTAGGAATTGAAAAGAAAATAAGTGTTTACAATCTAGACTTGATTGTGTTTTGCAAGAAAAGGTTGAGGTCTATAATGAAAGGGATTCATTGAGATCTCAATTGGAACTTGCTTTAAAAGAAAATAAATTTTTAAAGTCTAAAAATGATTGTGAAACTCTTTTGAAGAAAAATGAAAATTTGTCTTCTAAAGTTGATTTTGTTTTAAAAGAGAATGTTGCTTTGAAAAACAAAATCATTTCTATTTCAAATGAGTTGAATGTTTGTTTAGATAAGAATATTGTTTTGCAAAAAAAATTGATGCACATGTTTGCCATGCTAGTGTAGCTTCTTCATCTAGTCTACCTAATGCATGTACCTCTTCTTCTAAAATTATTGATGATATTTGTATGTTAAAGAAGAGGGTAGATTGTTTGGGCTCTACTATGAGCCAATGTGCCATGAACCACACACGGTTGGAAACCTTGGCTCGAAAGAAACAAGTTCCATCCTTTATGCATGCACACCTTCCACGGCATACACATGCTCCTCACGGACACACCCATCACCATATGTATGCTCATGTGTACACTTGTACACATTGTGGTCGTAAGGGCCATCTTGCTAAATTTTGTTTTGATAGATTACATACTACTAATTTAGCAAAGAAATTTGTTTGGGGTTAGAGAAGGGACTAACCCCCATGGACCCAACAAGATGTGGGTACCAA
This sequence comes from Agave tequilana, assembly GCA_038442645.1. Classification (NCBI taxonomy): domain Eukaryota; kingdom Viridiplantae; phylum Streptophyta; class Magnoliopsida; order Asparagales; family Asparagaceae; genus Agave; species Agave tequilana. The sequence continues at coordinate 52,759 of JAVJIF010020867.1, read as the reverse complement.
AGACCACCCCTCCTTTGTTTAATGTAGGGTGGGCTCTCACATGACGTGAGAGTGATAGCACCTTGGAGTGGATGCGTTCCGGACTTCATGGAAATCAAATTGGATGCATCACTTTCAAGGGAAGATTTGGTGGAGATGACCACCATGTTTTAGAGACAAGGAAAGTTGCTTCTTCGGTTTTGGTAACAATCCTTTACTCCCATTTATTATGTTTACATGCTTTTCACTTCATTGTTTATAGCATGTTTTGATAGTTTATAGCATATTTTTTTTGATGTCTATGGATTAATATGTTCATTCCATGTTTATTAGATCCTTGACATACATGTATAGTATTTGAGACACATATGCTTATATGAACCCATATTTAGTGTTCTCACCGTTTGTTTAGCTATAATGTACATCATGAATCTAATACATGTGAATTCTCATAATAATCATGTTTTAGTTTTCCATGGTGACTTTTATCGTGTTTTTGATGCTTCATGTTTTGAATATATGTTTAAGTGTTAGTTTTCATTAAGACTAGATATACTTGTACATAGAGTGGGCTACAAATAAATCTATATACAGTTGGAATTGAATGCTTATTTGAATCCATTAGATGTGCTAGTATAGTCTAGTTTTGATGATTCATACATATTAAACTTGTATTCTCATTTTTGAATTTGCGTTATGATTGTATATTTCACTTCATGTATATGTTTGTATTGCCAAACTTTAAGATATACATGTATACCCCTTGAGTCATTTGCCTTCATGCAAATATCTATTATGGACTCAAAGTGTGTTTAAGGGATATGTATGTATACTTCTTGTGTTGACAAATCATACATATACCTTGAAATGAAAATTGCTTTGATGAAAATTTAGCCTTACATGTTTTCATGTTTATGTGTCAATATTTAACTTCATGTATATGTCCATCTTATCCAAACTATTGACTATACATGAGTATCCTTTTTGAGCCACGTGCCTTAATGCATATATCTTGTGGACTCTTTATGTTTTGGATATGTATGTATACGTTAGTTTGTATTAGACATACATATGCCTTGAAGATTAGGTAGTTTTGATGATTTCGTGTTTTAAAGAATAATTGAGCTTATTGCCTAATTTTCATATGTATGATCTTCACATATTATTTGTACACTCATATCTATTGCTCATGTTTTGTTTCTCATGAGGTATGCTTTATTGGTTAGAGTGATGATTATCATGTGAATTTCATTTTTGTTTATTCCTTACTTGAAGGATTTCGTGCTAGTTAACAAGTTTTCCATTTAACTAGTTGCGGTGTTCTTCATTTTGATAGTGATTTTCAAACAAAACTACATTTTCAAATCTATCTTTGAAAACCCCTACCTTCAAAGGGCGGTAGGATGGGAGATCATGTTCATGTATGCCCTAAATTGAAAATCTTTAAAACTTGAATTATGATTGGGTGGTAGATGATATGATGTATACACTTGAACTTATTGTTATGTCAATTGGTATCATTGAACTCTTTCAATTGGTATCATTTTGATCCTCTTGTATACTCATATATGTTTTGTATGTATGTATGCTTTAAATTCCAAGTATATCAATTTCTATTGGTATCTATCTTTCATACATATATATGTTTGTGTTTATGCTAGTGCTTGAGTTTCAATTTTGTTTAAATTGATTACTTTTAAATTGTTATCAAGACTATGCATATCTTTAGTTTGTTTTTCATAAGGGGGGAGAAAATTTGATTTGTATTTCAATTGGTATTTGTACTCCCACTCTTTATGATTAAAAGTTGTTATTTTGAACATATGATATCAACATCAAATTTGTTTATATATTTTCAAATGAAAATATTCTTACAATTGGTATCAAAATTTGTGTTTAGACATTCAAAATTTGTTATGTTGTTTTACAATTGGTAATTTGTTATGTTTAATTACAATTGGTATTTTCAAAATTTTGTTTAAAGAAAATATTCAAAGTTTTGATTTGTATTTCCTATATGCAAGGAGAGCTTAACATCTCTCTTACATATAGATTCATGTTGAGTATATTATAAATTGAGGAGCTTGACAACTCTTCTTTATATGATATACGTGTGTAGGGGGAGCTTCACATCTCCTCTTATGCATTACATAATATGTGTTATGTGAATTGGGGCTTGTCATCCCTTCTTCATGTAATGCATATGTGTAGGGAAGCTAACTTAGCGTCTTCCTCTTCATGAATGTATATAGCATATAACATATATTGATTCTTGTTTATTGGTATCAAGATGCTTCATTGACATATTTTTAATTGATATCATGTTTGTAGTCACCCCTTATTGATTTTGTTTTTTTTTTTTTTTTGTTTTAGACAAAAAGGGGAGAACATTGTCTTTTATTGTTTTGTTTGACATAAAGGGGAAGAAAGATTTTACCCCTCGTTTTATTTATGGTTTTGATTACCCCTTTGTTGATGATTGACAAAAGGGGGAGAAAGATTTATGAAGTTTTATATGCATGCTTATGTTTATGCATGTATTATGTTTTAATCTCAAGAATATTAAGTTTAATTGATTTATAGAGTTTGCTTTGTAATTGGTATCTAGAGCTTATTTTGTTTTGAATATTCCATTTGATATCTAGAACCATTTATTGTTTATGCATATGCATGTTTCATGTTTAATATTCATTGCATATATTTATTGTTTATCCCTATGCATGAGTTAAGGGGGAGCTTCCTTGAAGCTTATTTAATCCATGCATATATAACTCAATGAGTTTTGTCATCATCAAAAAGGGGGAGATTGTTGGCCCAATGGCCTTCCACTCTAGTTTTGATGATGATCAACACTCATGTAGTTATGTTTACTAATATTCTTGTGTTTCTAAGTTTCAGATCATTAACAGGATATTAGTTGGTGATTAGCTTCAACAAGATGATTAGAAGCTTATCATGGTGATTCCGGTGCCAAAGCTTAAAGACCTATTTTCAAATCCCGTATCTGTGCAGATCTGCACTGTGCCTGCCAGGCCAGTTCGGTCGACCGGACCGGTCGACCGCACCAAGTGGCCGGTCGACCGGATCGGTCGACCGATGTGCACAGACGTGCACGCTGGCTACACATTGTAGTCGGTCGACCGGACCGATCGACCGAGTTGAGAGTTCAACTCTCAGGATGTTTCGGTCGACCGGGCCGGTCGACCGCTATTGCCCAACGGTCACATTTTTGACCGTTGGCGGTCGACCGACCGGTCGACCGGCAGTCTGTCAGGCTGCCACATCAGCCTAACGGCTAGTTTTTCCTAGGGGCTATATATACTCATTTCTCCATTGTTTTGGCTAAGATTTTTAGAGCTAAAAATCCAGACTTCTCTAGTGTTTTAAAGAGTTTTTAAAAGGGTTTTAAGCCAAAAAGATTTCATCTTATTTGTTTTTGGGTTTTTGGAAAATCAAAGAAAACTAGGTTTTGGGATTTTGATTTGATCTTTTATTTCTATCATATACAAGAGATTTCCCAAGTAGTTTTTCTTTGTTGCTTATTTCCAATAACACTTAGTTTCCACACTTGAGCCATATCTTCTATCCTAAACTATTAGGATCTTGTTTTTTGGAAAAAGAGAAAAGAGAGTGTTTGAGGTTGTTGTTGTAAACCTCTAAGTTGTACACCCTTATTCTTGTTGTATCCCTCTTCGGTAGAGGTGATCGGGTGATTGGTTTGTGAGCCTCTTAGGTAGAGGTGTTTGTTGTAGTTGGCTACGGGCCGTATCCCTCTTCGGTAGAGGTGGATTGTGGTTGTATAGCCTCGGTGGCTTTGTAAGGTTGAGAGAGGTTTGGTACTCCTATAGTGGATTGGGAAATCCTACACGGTGGTGTAGGCGGGGATGTAGAGCAAGGTGCTCGAACCTCGAAACAAATCTTGGTGTTTGCGTATTGATCCATTGTCTCTCTAACTCTCTCTCTTATATTTGTGCAAAGCATCATATTCATATGATATCATATTTGCTTGTGTTGTGCATATTTCATATTGCCTTGCATTTATTCATATTGCTATTCATTCTTATATGCTTGGCTTGATTGTGTGTATTTTATATTGCTGGATTGCTTGTGTGTGTGGGCCTAATTTGTACTCATCCAACAAGAGCTTCACATAGCACCTCAACCCATTTCAAGGGGAATCAAGAGGAGTTAGTCCAGAGCCTCGCAAGGGGAATTCGGCTACACTTGTTGTATTGTATCAAGTTTGTGCAACATTTGCATTAGCTTCCGCATTTAGCGCACTTAGTTGCATTTAGTTTATTAGATTAGCACTTGCACCTATTCACCCCCCCTCTAGGTGTTTTTTCATATACAAAAATGAATTTTCATTAAAACCATGTATAACTCATCACTACCTCCCTTATCATGCACATGTTTGAAAGATATTCATTAAGGGTGTACAAGACATGGTCGCCCATCCAACCGCCCTTGGATGGTAGAAGTTTTTAAAAATAAGATTTTAAAGATAATTATAGATTGAAAACACTACCAAATGAAGAATAAATAACTAGTTTAAAATAGTTTTTGATAACTAGTTAAAGATCCTTCAAACCAAAACATATATCTTATGAAATATGTATATTACACAAAAACTGACACTCAAATAAGGCTCATAAATGCTCATGAAAATATAGTCATAAGTAAATATAAAAATGTGAGTACACAAGAATCATGTAAATAACATATTTAAAAATAACTCAATAAGGCTCAAAACAAAACTCATTTGAAAATTCTTTTTCTAAAAAACATGATGTATATCATATAATCATGCAAGAATAATTAAAAGTAGGACATATAATGCACAATCAAACAACAAATGAGTATATAATAGAAATAAATCATGTATAGCATATAACTCAAAATTGTACTTGTATAACACAAGTTTTAATAGAATATGCACATGAACATGATATAGGCATTTAAATCACTATATACTTAAACTAATGCATAAAAAAGCATAAATCAATCCAAAAAGAATAGGCATGTAAATTTATTGAAAAGTTTTTCAAAAATACATGCATAGCTAACAACCAATTAACTCAAAATTAAGCACCAAACAATATATAATTGAGTCTAGGTCACTATACTAGCATAGAAGCATTAAAAGCATTTTAAAAGAGGAGAAAGAAATGGTTGCCAAAATTGATGTAGCCAATTCATTTCTCCAAAATAAGAGGTGGTCTTCCACCATGCTTCCTTGATAGTGATGCATCAATTGTGTATGTCCATCAAGCTCCAAGTGCATCCACTACCAAGGAACCAAACCTCTCACATGTGAGAGCCCACTCCTGCATCAAACACAAGAAGTGAAAATTTTGATACCCATATTTTTTTGGGTCCATGAGGGTTAGCATTATATGCTCAAGCATTCTTATTTGCAAAATTTAATAAATTTATTCTATCAAAACAAAATTTTGCTAAATGGCCTTTGCAGCTGCAATGTGTACATTTGTGCACTTTGCATACATATGTGAGTAGGTGTGATCATGGGGTGCATGTGTATGCCATGGGGTATGTTGTATGCATGTGTGGAACTTGTTTCTTGTGAAACATAGATTCTAACCTATTATGATTAAATGCACATTGGCTCAAAGTGGAACCTAAACAATCAATGTTCTTCTTCAAAATACATATATCATTTTCAATTTTAGAAGAAGAGATGTGCAAGAGAAATAAAATTCTTTTTCTTTTTAGAAATGGAAATCTTTTCTTTTTCAATTAAAATAATTTTCTTTTCAAAGACTTATTTTCATTTAAACAATTTCTTTTTTCTTTTCCATCAAAATAGCTTGGTTTTTCAAAAATTCATTTTCTTTTGAAATAATACTCAATTTTGAAGAATTATTTTCTTTCTTCAACTTTTCATTTTCAATTTTTTACAAATCATATTTCTAAGAAGTTATTGACAAAAAGATGCAAGCTCATCATAAGGCATGTCAATATCTTCTTCTAGATCGGATTCGAATATACCTCAAGGGGGTCATTACCTTGGATCATATAGCACATGTTGGAAGTAACACTTCCATCATCCGAATCATTCTCTTTATCATGTGGTGTTTGTTCCTTAAGAGAGCAAATAATGTTCCATATTAGAAAAGCCGAATCAAGATTAGTAACCCTAGATAAATATTCATCATTTAGGGTACTCTTTAAAGCATGAAGGGCTTTTGCATTAGCCTCAAGATTTTTGCCATTTATAAAATTTGAATCTTTAATGGTGACAAAATACATGAATACCTAGGCTTTTGGTATATGGATAACTTAACTTTCCAAGTTTGGATGTTAAGAATGTCAAACATGGGAGGTGTTGTGAAATTCATGAGTGTGTGTACAAATATTGTGATTAGCTAAAATGAGAATCTTTAACTCAAGGTTATTAGACCTAAATCAAGAGCACCAAGCTCTAATATCAATTGTAAGTCACCCAGAAGGGGGTGAATAGGTGACAAGCTAATCAAAAGTAACACTAATGCATAATTAAAACTAATTATGCAAACTAAAAACTAATATGCTAACACACAAAGTATAACATAAAGAGTATAGCCAAATTTTTAGTGAAGGGCTCTGAACTATCTCCTCAAGATTCCTCTAGATTAAGAGTTGAGGTACCACTATGGCTCTCTTGGTTGAATACAAGTGTGAGCAAACAAACAACCCAAGCATATATATCAATTTAGCACAAGGGAATATCAAGCATATAGATATGAACATTAAAAGTATGCAAGATATATAAACATAAGTGAGAGAGAGAGATGATCAATCGCAAACACGGGAGAATTGTTTCGAGGTCCAAACACACTTGCTCGACTTCCCTGCCTTCAATCACTATGAAGGATTTTCGCTGTAACGATCTCGCAAGATTACTCGGTGCCGCAACACCTACAATGAGCTCCCTCAAGAACTCTTGGACCTGCAAGTCCCTCACTTGTTCCCGCAAGAACAACACACACAAGCATGCTAGCTTGCCGAAGCCGCACCTCTACATCGAGCTCCCTCAAGAACTCGTCACTACGCGAACCCACAAGTTCGCCTCCTCAAATACAAGGATGTAAACATGGTGATCTTTACACTTTAATCACCAAAAACAACTCTCACAATCAAAGCTCCTATAGGATAGATATAGCAATGGAAAGCTCAAGCTTGTGTGAGAAAAACTTGGATAGAGTTGGAGATGAAAAACTCAAGAAAGCTTTTGATAAAATCAAGAGATTCACTCTTGAAAAACTCCTTTTGATTTGGAAATAAAAACTCTAAAATCTTGTTGAAAAACTTCTGTGGAAGACTGAAAAATAGCTTTAAAAAACTCTCCCAAAAATCTTAACCAAACTGGCCTAAAACACCCCAATATATAGGCTGCAGAAAACTAGCCGTGGGGGCCTGATGGCCTTTTAGTAAACCGGCCGATCGGTCATATTTCAGACCGTTGAGGTTACCGGTCAACCGCCTGGTCGACCGCACCCAGGTCTGGACCTGTCGGTCGACCGAGGAAAGAACCAGAGAGCACTGCTCTCTTGGTCGGTTGACCGCCCGGTCGACGGCCCTTAAGTCAGGGCTGTGTGCACGTTCTGTGTACATCGGTCAACCGCTCGGTCGACCTACCTCTAGTTCGTCGACCGACAAATCTCAGCTCTGGGATTAAGGGATTTAAAACTTGGTCTTTTAAACCCTAAAATTTTATTTAAATAACATAAAAATCCACAAAAATAAGTTCATTAAAATACTCTAAAGTATAAATATGTTTGATAAAAAATCAACACATATTACAAACAAGTTGAACTATTTTTGCGATATAGAAATTTAGCCTTGTACAAAAACCAGTATTCTTCAAAATCAAACTTTTAAATGAAAAACGATTTTTCTAAAAACTTGTTCAAATACAAAAACAAGATATTTTATACACTTTTGAAGTATAGTGTGTGTAGATATGATCCAATACACATATAAGATGAAATATCTATATTTTTGACAATAAGCTCTAAACAAAGTTTTGACAAATACAAACTTAAACACATGATATAGAAACCTCAAATAAGTTTTTCTAAACATTATGAAGCAACAATGTGTATGGATGAAATCCAATACACATATACATCATGTAAATTTATTTTAATGAAATTTAATCATGAAATATAAAGACGTATAGTTAGAAGCTTAAAACCAAAACGGTTAAAACTAAACCGAAGACTTTTCTTATAAAAACACTATAAAAATTATGTGTGTGTATATGTAAGCTTGAACAGTCCACAACTAATCTATTTTTTACATTTTATCTAAAAATAAAAATCTTAACACTTACAAAACTAGACTCGAGTCTTGAAAATCTTCTTCTCCATCTTGACTTGGACCAAACCTTGATCCAAAAAGCTAGACTTTTCTTGAGTACTTGATGCGATCTTGAAGCGTGAGCTCTTGTATCAACATGTTCTAACTTCAAAACTTGACTTCGAATCTTTTGTTGAAGCTAAATACGGACTAAGATCTTGATAGAAAATTTGAAACTTAATGAGCACAAGATCATTAGCAAACTAACCTTCATAAGTTAGTCATCTTCAAAACTAAGGTGAAGAGCCTTTGGGCTAACACTTTCAGATTTTGCCTCTTCTTAGACCATCTGCCTATCCGTGAGCTCACTTACCTCCGACTGATAGCGGGTCAACTCATCCTCCAGCTGGGAGATGAGGTTATTATGCACCGACATCTCCATATAGAGCCGGGCGAGACGTAGAATGATGACGAGTTTTCATCACATACTTCAGCGCAAATAGTCAAGCAAAGATCCGTGCTCGTCTCTGAGGCCTAAGTCGAGATTTGCGTCAAAGCCTCTAAAGCCTTCATCATCCAAATTCTCCACAAGCTCCTTTACATGACTTCCAAGACTCGAAACCCCGCGTTCAACAACGGTCCCAACGGGCTTGATCTGACATGGGGCACCCTATCGGGGGTAGGAGATACTTCATCCCCATCCTCATCGAGCTACAATCAACAACACAATGTTGAGACATTGGTTAAAATCCAAACAAATCATTGGACATAATCTCTGAATTATTTTATTGATTTATTCATCTCAAGTACTATCAAGGCAACAAGTTCATTACAAATACAATCAAGCACTCTCACTGCCTTGGAGAAATACGCCGGCAGCTTCGGAGCAAGATCTGCCAGAGGAACCGAAGTAGTCGCGCCAGCAGGTGGGTTCTGAGGAGCCTCTACTCTATTGTCACAACAGAGGCAGCAGTGGGAGCGGGGCATTGGAGGCCAAGGACCCAGATGCACCTTGATCTGCTGGAGAGACACTAACCTTAAGAGGGTACCTTGGAGCTTTTCCTTGTGCCTGATCCTTGTATCCTTGGTCATACTTCAAGTGCTTGAATACAAGGACCTCCTTTTGCACCTTCACTATGAAGTCGCCAGCCTTCTTTTCGGCCTCAACCTTGGGGACCTGTGTTTGCTTCATGTCATGGAGCATGCCTTCTTTTTCGGCTTGGAAGGCTACCTTCTCACGATCGCGCTCGACCTTGTTGGCATCCTCAGCCAGATGGCAAGCTTTCCCCAACTCCCTCTGGGTGGATTGGAGCTCAGATTCTTTCTTCTCTAGCTCCGAGGATTTCCTCTTTGACTCGGTGATCTTCTCCTTAAGTTCCCGCCAAAGCCGGACTAATTCTCCTTACCGACCTCGAAGAGCGGACAACTCTTGGTCCAAATCAGCCAGGACCTTTGCGAGTTTCATTCGGCCATCCTTCTTTCTGCAGATGACTCTTCAAGCTTCTTCTGGAGGTCGGCGATGGTCAAGTCCTTTTCCCTCAAGGCGACTTGCTGCTAACCCAAGGGCTGGACAACGAACACTACGGCCTATAAAGAGATCAATTGGGAGGGCTACTTGGCTAGTAGAAAGCAAAGCATGGTTGAGACTTATTTTGAAGACGTCGTTCTCCAATGACCTTCTCTGGTATCTCTCGAACTCCTTCGGGCCTTGGAGGAGTCTTCGATTAAGAGCCATCTTACGGTCTCTCCTTCGCAGGAACATCCTCCACTCAGAGCTCTGAATATGAGGTTCCTAATATGTTCCAGCAGAGGAATGGACAATGACCGTGAGTCCTATGGAGACACCCTTCTCAACCTGCATAATCTCGACTGAACGCTCTAAGGGGAGGGACAGAACGGTTTCAGTCAGAGGGGTCACCTCAGAGATACTTTCTCGGAGAACCGGCTCCATGGGGACTTGATCATTCACGTACATTACATTATTTATTAGTACATTTCAACACTTATTTTGTAATAAACTCTGCTAATTATCTTGTCTTAATATCTGATTTGTGCATGTGATTATTAATGGAGAAGGAGAGAAGATAATCACAAATCTACTCCAACTAAATCAGATTTTGGAGGATTTAATTTAAGAATCAAGGATTGGAACGTATATACTCAAGATCATAATGTCAAACTGAATATCCAATTGAAGATAACAGTGTATTCAAACAACATTCACGCATCCCTGGATCTGGAGCAGCAGCAAGATCCTAGCCACAAAAACGCGATCAAAGCCGCATTTCATGACTTAGTTGAGACAGTTTGGGGAGCCTTTGCTCCCCCTATCTTCAGATGCTTCTCCCTGATTGAGTTGGAACCTGCACACAGAAAATACAGAATTTCAGAATTTATAATAGTTATTGCAAGTACTCAATGCTACCGCTATAGCGAGTGGCTACGCGGGTCGTGATTCACAAGGAAGGACTAACGATGAAAGCTTTTTGCAAGTTCTTTTTAGTTCACTAAAATGGTTAAAGTTCTTCTCTTGTTCTTTAAAAGAAAAGGATTATGTTAAATTGTTAAGAAAGTGGTAGATAGAGAAGGTGGAGAAAATAAGAAATGATTTCATTTAAACAGAGAAATTAAAAAGTGAATAAAAGAGTTGGGAGATGGTAATGATCTAAACTAAAAGATTAAAGAAAGAAAGAAAAACTAAAAGAACTTACCTACCTCTTTTGGTTAATGACTTATCTTAGATTGTTGGCACGTTTACCTTGCTTTGGAGGCGATCAACGCATATTCTATAAGATCAAGCTCAGTCGCCATTCGCATTACATCATCAAGATGATCAAGAATGAAATAATACAGAATCTTGAGGAGGAGATCATCATCATGAAATATCGGTGGCATACAACAAGGCTATATCGGTACTACTAGTGCTTGGATACTCATCAAAAACCAAAAGAGAAAAAGTAGAAAAGAGAAGAAAAATATAAAATAAGAAAATCATAAGCAAGTTACCTTTTTTATTGCTTGCAGAAATGATGAAAGAAATGAGGAGGTTAAATCGGTGTCACTTTCCACATAAATCTCTCTTACTTACATGAATCTCAGTCTAACTGTGCTTACAAAGAAATAAAAGTTACATGAAAAGAAAAATAAAAAACCTACACTAACCTATAATGAAAACTAGCCAAAGAGTCCTTCTCTGCCTAATCGCCCCCTTTTTCCTTTGAACAATGCAGTATTTATAGGTGAAATAGAGAGGTGAGGGTGTGAGAAGATAGGGGAGCAAAACGCTCCCGTATCTTAACTAAGTGGCTGTGGAAACACGAATTTGGTCGCGTTTTTGCAGCTTGGATGTAGCCATGTGGCCACATCCAGGGAGCAAAATTCTCCCTTTTGATGTTATATCCTTTGGTCCAACTAGATTTTCTGTTTGGTCGCCAATTTTGATCTAATTTTCGGTGATCCTCAAGTTAACCAATTTGGATTCATATAAAATCAAATTAACTGATTTTGTTTGATGTGATCTTCCCTGATATGCATTGGTTTTCAACTGAAATCACCTCTATCCTCCTGAATATTTGTCTCCATCTTTAATTCTGACTTAAATTTAATTAAATCAAAATTAAAGTGGGCTTTTGGGCTCTTTTCTTTTTCACCTTTATCAGTAATGGGCCTGCACATTATTAAATAAAAATAAGACTAAAAAACAAGATTTATTAGATAATAAATATGAGAATGTGAAATATATATGCAATACCGGTGACCAATCACACCCCCACATTTATTTTTTGCTCGTCCTCGAGCAAAACATCAAAACTAATCTTAAGAAATTATTGGACCACTTTCGCAGGTCACTCATTGCACTAAGCATGTGCAGCAACCCCTAGGTTACCTCTAGAGGACGAGTTTTGTCTCGTGAGGATCTTCAGTAGAGTACACCCACAAAATCTATAAAAAGAGAAACAAAGAGTTAGTATTTTCGAAAAGTATTTTGAAAAGGAAAAATATTTGAAGTATTATTGTACGAATTCAAGTAATCTATAAGTTATAGGAAAATATAATTTTTTCTTTCTAAACTTAGTTTCTATTCAAAAACTTGTTATCAATTAAGATAAGGGGTTAAACTTGTATTTCTCATCTAGTCTTTTACTTTACCTTAAGTCATATGCACCTTCGTGACCATGAAAATTTGACTAAGGGTTTTTTAACTCGAACTCTTATGTCTTATTATATATATATATATATATATATATATATATATATTATATATATATATATATATTTATATTTTTGTTGGTATTATTCTTTAGTTTTATTATGCTTTCTAATCTACCCATGTAATGAGCTTTTAATCGGTGACTCTCAAACCGGACGGTCTTAGGGCACTGGGTGAGAAACGCCCAAGGACTTAAGGACTCGAGCAAATAAGGCCACAAAACTAAGAATTTTATTATATGAACTACTTTTAGGCTTGAATAATTATGCTTTATGAGGCACAAATACCCAGCTTAATCAGAGAATTTTGATATAATATATATTTTTCTTTTTTCTTTTTTTTATATATAAGGCATAAGAATCTTTATTTTTGAACCCTAAGTGTGTAAGTATATAATGCATTCATATTTCATCAAGATAAAAATCAAGATTAAATTACTTTTCTAAATTTTCTTCCTAACTCTAAAAATCAAACAAATAATCTTATTTTGACCAAGTATAAGAAAATCTAATTATGATTTTCCTATTCCTTAAAATTAACTTAATATCTTACAAAAAATATGTCAAAATATTTCTCTCTTTTCAAAAAGTTTTTTTAGAAAGAAAAATGTTAATTTTTTTATTTTAAATAAAAAGAAAATTCATGTTATGTTAGAACTCTCCCCGACACCTATCTTATGCGTTGTCCTCAATGTGTGAATGAATCCATGATGCATGAAAAAGAAGAAAGGGAAGGAAATTATTACCTTAAGGTATGGTTCTGGTGGTGGTCAGATTAGGTCAAATGTTGCTACCCAATCAAGATAATATGGTGGTTCACAGAACCCACCTTTATTGATCTCTTTTCTATATACATAATTACTATCCCCGATATGAATAGGATCATGAAAGATCATTTCATGAAACTTATTCCCTTTACATGACCAGTTTTGAAAAGTTATCACTGAGTCACTATTGTCAATACCTATGTCCAACATAGCCATATAACTTCTCCCCCTTGTCATTACCAAAAGAGAAATATCACAGAGCACAAAGACATACATAAACAATCAAAGTTTACATAACATAACATAAAGTGTCAATTATTACAATAGAAAACAGAAAGAGTCATAGCCAAAGAAGATACAAAAATATGCAAGAACGCCAAAACCATGTGTAGCAATATAAAAACAAATCTAATGCCATGTGCATTAAATGTTGGATCCGGGAAGAGGTGGTGGTGGAAAATGGGTCTTGAGGAGATCCAATATTTTCATTTGTGTGGCTTCAAAAGACTCTATCTTCAGTTGCATATTCATAAAATGCTCCATAAGCAGCGATTGATTGTTGAGTAATACAGGCTGAGAGTTCAACATAGAGGTTTGTTGGGCTTGTAAAGTCAAAATTTCAGCAGAAATAGAATTATAGAAGGCATCGGGAAAGAAAGGAGGTGTTTGAGAGGAAGGGGGTTCAGTGAATGGAGGTTGAATTGAAGAGGAAGGAGGTTGAATAGAACTTTGTGGAGGAGGAAAGGGTTGATGTTGAGGTTGTGGTGGAGGTTGAGGGAAGTCCAGAAATTTCATGTGATGGAAATGACACGATCAAATGGTTCGAAAACATTGACGGCACTAGTTTCAGAAGTAAGATCTATTTTAAATTTCCGAAACACATGAGACAGAAAAGCTCCATAGGGTAAGAAAAAAGTATGCTTCTTGATAAGGTTATCAAATATGATCTTAATCCAATTAACTTCAAGCCCAGCCATGATGGCATAGACACAAGTAGCTAAGTCATGAGAATAATAGTTATAACTCCCGATTTTTGGGCGGATATTGTAAGAAAGGACACGACCAATTAGACGAGGAATAGATTTTAATTTGGTGTTTGTCATTGGTAGTCCTTGACCTACAAGAAAGATGTGGGATAAAACTTCAAAATTGTAAGTAAAAGAGAGAGATTGGAAAGATTTTACCCATAAATTGGAAGGAAAGGAGAAAGGCTGAAGTCGACTGGCTGCTGCTGCTGCTGAAGAAGAGAACAGGTGTAAAACAAGGGTTTTGATAGTGTGAAAGGGTAAATGTGAGAGGTAAAAACAAAATCAACGGTGAAGATTGAATATGGGTAGAGATCGGATTCAAAAAATCATGAAATGGGTCGGATTCGAAAGTCATAAATCCAATAACAGAACACAGTATTATACAGAGTTAGTCGACTTGAGTTTATGATTAGTTGACTAATCCCTTTCTTTTGTCAATATAGTCGACTAATTCTAAATAATTCAAAAAAATCATGTTTCTGTTAGATTACAGCAGTCGACTGGTCATCTGTTAAGTCGACTAGTAACTTGTTAAGTCGACTAATAAGTGAAAAAATGCATTAAAACAAATCTGAAAAAATATTTAAATATTAGAAATATTGCAAATACCCAAATCTCTTCGAAATCTTATAAAAATATCTTCTTTAAGAGGATTTGTAAAAATATCTGCAACTTGATTATCAGTTGATATAAAATTTAATGAAATATCACCTTTTAAAGCATGATCACGTAAAAAATGATGTCTAATATCAATATGCTTTGTACGTGAATGATGAATTGGATTTTTAAATTAGTTAATAGCACTGGTATTATCACACATAATAGGTGAATTTGTGATAGATATATCATAATCAAGTAAGGTTTGTTTCATCCATAAAATCTGACCACATGCAATACTAGCAACGATATATTCTGTTTCGGTTGTTGATGATGATACAGAATTTTTCTTTTTACTGAACCATGATACTAGTAAATGTCCCAAAAAGTGACAAGTAACACTAGTACTTTTTCGATCAGATTTACATCCAGCGAAATCAGCATCACTATATGATAGTAAATCAAATATGCTTGATTTCGGATAAAATAAAGTATAGTTGACTGTGTTATTAATATATCATAGAATCCTTTCACTGCTTTAAGGTGTGATTCCTTAGGATTGATTGATATCTAACACATAAGCAAACACTGAAATAATATCAAGTCTACTTGAAGTAATATATAGTAAAGAACCAATCATACCACGATATAGTTTTTGATCAATATTCTTACCATATTCATCTTTATTTAGGAATGTAGTAGTACTCATGGGAGTGTTTTTACTACTAGAATTTTTCATACCAAATCTTTTAAGAAGTTCCTTTGCATACTTGCACTGGGAATTGAAGATTCCGTCATTTATTTGCTTTATTTGCAGACCGAGAAAGTAATTAAGTTCACCCATGTGTCTCATCTCGAATTCACTCGCATAGTTTTAGAAAATTATTGACAAAGATTATCTTTAGTAGATCCAAATAAAATATCAACATATACTTGTAGAATTAAGATATCTTTATTAACATGTTTAATAAAAAGTGTTGTATCTGTTCTTCCCATCTTAAAACCAAAATTTAAAAGAAAATATTTTAATCTATCATACCAAGCATGTGGTGCTTGTTTTTAACCATATAAAGCTTTCTTAAGTTTAAAACATGGTTTGAAAATTTTTCATGTTCAAAACCTGGAAGTTGTTCAACATAAACAGTTTCTTTAATAAAACCATTTAAAAATGAACTTTAACATCCATTTGATAAAGTTTGAAATTCATAAAACAAGCAAAAGTAAGTAAAATACGAATAGATTCAAGTCTAGCTACTGGTGCATAAGTTTCATCAAAATCAATATCTTCTTTTTGATTGTATCCTTGTGCAACTAACCTTACTTTATTCTTAATAACTTGACCTGATTCATTGAGTTCATTCTTGAATACCCATCTGGTACCGATGACTGGATGATCAATAGGGCGCCGTACAAGATCTCAAACATCATTTCTGACAAATTGATTCAACTATTCTTGCATTGCAATAGTCCAAAAATCATCTGCACATGCTTCTTTTATATTCTTCGGTTCAGTGAGTGATATGAAAGCAATTTGTGTCATGTAGTTCAATTTGGATCTAGTCTGAACACCTTGAGTTATATCTCCAACAACCAAATCATGTGGATGATCCTTACTTCAACATATGCTTTAGGTAACTCAGTAGGAGTCTCATCAATATTAGAAATATTTGTATCATTAGAAGATATAATAGTATTATCAATAGGAGTATCTATGATATAATCATCATGTGAAGAAGTATTAGAAATAGGTTTAGTTAAAGATTCATCAAATTTAACATGTAATGATTCTTCAATAGTAAATATTTTCTTATTAAATATTCTATATGCTTTACTTTGAGTAGAATATCCAACAAAAATACCTTCATTGGATCTAGCATTAATTTATCTAAAGTATCTCTTGTATTTAAGATAAAACATTTACATCCAAAAATCTTGAAATAAGAAACTTTTAGAATTCTATTATAAACTAATTCACAGGATGTTTTGCTTAAAATAGGTTGAATAAGCATACGATTTAAAACATAACATGCAGTAGCAACAGCTTCAGCCAAAAAATATTTTGGTAAAAGACTGTCTATAAGCATAGTTCTACCACATTCTTGCAAAGTCCTATTCTTTCTCTCCACGACACCATTTTGAGGAGATGTTCTAAGAAATGCAAAGTTATGTGTAATACCATACTTATCACAGAAATTTACAAAAGATTCATTTTCAAATTCTCCTCCATGATCGCTTCAAATATTGACTATGTTTAGAGACTTTTGATTTTGAATTCTTTTACAAATACTTGAAAACTCATTAAAAGTATCATTTTTATTCTTTAAAAAAATTACCCATGAAAAACGTGAATAATCATCAACAATAACAAAAATATACCTATTTTTGTTTAAAGAAACAACACTTCGAATAGTCTAAATGCAACAATTCTAAAGGTCTATTAGTAGAAACTAAATCTTTAGATTTAAAAGATGATTTAACTTGTTTTTCTAATTGATAAGAATCACAAAAATAATCTTTTTTAAAAGCTATTTTTAGAAGGCCTTTAACTAAATCAAATTTAGAAATCTTAGAAATTATTTTCATATTTAAATGACCAGATCTTTTATGCCATTAAAAAAGTCATTATTAGAAGCAATTAAACATAAGTTATCATTTGATGATATACAAGTTATTGATAACTCATAAATATTATTGTTAAGAGAACCTTTAAACCGAATATCTTTCATGTTGGTATCATATATAAGACATGCATTTTTTTCAAAAATAATTTTATAACCTTTATCACATAACTGACTATTACTTAATAGATTATGTTTTAAACCTTTTACCAAAAGAATATTTTCAATAAGGGGTTTTGAAATGTTACAAACCATGTCTATACCAATAACATTTCCTTTGTTATTGTCACCAAATATTACTGTACCTCCCTTTTTGATTTGAACAGAAGACAGTAGTTGAATGTGACCAGTCATGTATTTGGAACAACCACTATCAAGTATTCACTTTTTTTTATAAGGTACTTATAAGATAAAATATTTTGTATGGTACCCATCATGATAGACTCCGGAAAAAATTAGCCTTTAGGAACCCAAATCCAATTTGATTTTGGTTTTCATTTGTTAGTATAAACATAATTACAAGAATTGCATACATGTTGTATATCTGATGGAAAATAAGCATTTTTATCCACATTATTTAGATTTTTAAGAATCCATATATATTTGTTCCTATTTCTTTTTGAAATAGTATCAGTATTTCTTTTCACAAAAGAATTATATGGATTATGATTATTCTTTTTATAAAATTGTGTAGATTTTCCAAATTATTTTTTGAAAATCCAAGACCAACATGTGTAGGTTTTTCAATCTTATCTTTTGAAAATCCAAGACTAAAATGATTATTTGACATCTTTTGATAAGACAATAAAATCATTTAAATTTTCTTTTCCCTTATTAAATTTTGTCACATTTTTCAAAATTTCTTCATACTTAATTTTGAAACTAGTCATTTCTTTATCTAAAATAGTATTTCTAGAATTTAAAGAAACAGTTTCTCTTTTAAGTAAAGAACTCTCTTTTAAGAAATTCTCATTATCCATTTTAAAGATGAAATAACTTTTCAAAAGTCAGATTTTTGAGAATTTAAGGAAGATATTTGAGAAATATAAAGTGAATTTTTTTTGACAAGTTTGTCATTTTCTTTTGTTAAAACTTTCTTTTTAATCTTTTCATTCTTGAAATCATTATAGAATTCATTAAATGCTTCTAATAATTCAGTATAGTCTTGTACCTCATCTTCCTGAGCCATGAAACAGATATTGGCGGTTTCTGTGGCTTCTTCTTCATCAGAGGAAGATGATCGTTATCATTTCAAGTTGCTTCGGCTTTCTTCTTTTTATTGAACTTATTGAAATTCTTAAAATTTCCTTTAGATTTCATTATAGGTAATCCTCCTTTATGTGACCTGGTTTGTTACACTTAAAACAAATTGGATTATCATTAGTATCTTTATTCTTTTTAAACTTACCTTATTTTAAGAACTTTCTGAATTTTCTTGAGAGCATTGCCATCTCCTCTTTATCATCATCTGAATTGTCCATATCTGAGGATGTATGAAAGGCAAGTACTTTCTTCTTAGATTAAAGTTGTCGTTCATCCTTCTTTCTATCTTCAAGTTGCACTTCATATGCCATTAAGTTACCAATAAGGTTTTCTAATGATATTGTTAAGAGATCATTTGCTTCTTCTATTACAGTAGTTTTCTTTTCCGAATTTGATGTGAGTGAACGAAGAATCTTTCTAACTTTTTCAACTTGAGTGTCTTCCTTTCGAGGCCTACTAAGGAATTTGTAATGTCGGTGAACCTTGTAATCATTTCTGTAATGGTTTTATTCTCCTTCATTTTGAAGAGCTCAAACCTGTGATAAGAACAACGATTTTAGATTCTTTAATTTTATTTGTACCTTCATGTGTTACTTGTAAAATCTGTCATATTTGATTTGCAGATTGCCCGTTGATACGAGATTGAATTCTTCTTTGTTCAAGGCACATAAAGCGCGTTCATTGCTTTGGCATCAAGATTGACAGACTTTTTTGTTCTTCACTCTAAGCATCATAATTGGTGGTAGGTTTGGTGTATAGTGCTTCCACTATGTTCCATAGTTCTTAGTTGAGTGATTGCAAGTAGATCTTCTTTCTACATTTTCAATATTTGTAATTTGATCCATCAAATAATGGTAGACGTTATATAGAATGTCCTTCTTTGAATTGTGATAAAGGAAACACCTTTGCCATCCTTGCTCTGATACCAAGTGTAGGATCTATAAACAAGGCAATACAAACACTAGAGGGAGGGTGAATAGTGTTTATAAACTTTTAAAAAGAAACTATTTGCAGGAAAGTAAATACACAGAATAAATCTCAGAAAAATGCAAACACAAACACAAAAGATTTTCTCCTGGTTCGGTCCTTGTGACTTACGTCCAGTCTCCAAGGAACTCGCTTGAGATTTTCTTTATCTTGATTTTGATACACCCTAAAATCAACTCCTTGTACACCACTTGACAAAACAACCTTTGCCAAATCTATACAACTCTTCTCTACACCAAGAAGACAACAACTCTTTGAATGATTACAATAAATCTTATAAGCCTTGAAACTTGTACGTGATTGTGAACAAGGTATCTTATAGGAGAACTTTCAGAATTCTTCACAAGGAATTGGAATTGTGTAAAGAAACTGAAAGTTGAAACAATTTTTCTGAAAAACAGAATTTTTGAACAGAGTTTGGGTAGAAAACTTATGATTTGAATTAGTGAATTCATCCTAGGATAACATCTCTATTTATAGGTGAAATCAATAGTTAGTTAGGAAAGTTATCAACTCAAATTTGAAAATTAGAACGTTGGAGAAAACATCATAAAATCAAAACTGAATAACAGTAAGAAACAGAAGTTAGTCAACTAGGATATAAGAGTTAGTCGACTAATATAAAAAGTTTTGCCTGGGTTAGTTGACTAGCCTATATATCAAGTCGATTATAGAAGGCTGACCAGAATGATAAGTCTTTGGAAACTAAAATTAGTCGACCAGCAGAGAGGGTTAGTCGACTAATGTTGCTTACAGTCAAAAAACAGAGAACTGATTTATTTTTTGTGAAGAAACTTAGTCGACTATATAACAAAGTAAGTCGACTATAGGATATGTTAGTCGACTATAGAAAGGGATTAGTTGACTATAAGACTATTTTGTGTGTGTGATCAAGGCTTTTAACAAAATTCTAAAAATACATAAAAATAGTCAATATCCTTATATGAACTTGAGCTACCAGAACTCAGTATTAACTCTTGAGATAGAGCTCCAATGTATCTGCATCACAAATGTTATTCATCATCAAAATCTATCAAACTGTTAGTTCCAACACTCTTCACCTACAAGGAGGGGGATGAAGCGACGTATTTTGTCTCTGAAGGCCCTGGGGATCAAGAGCTGGATGTTGGGCATTCTGGTGGGGTCGTGACTACTTTGGAGAAGGGTGAGGTCATCCCTCAGGGATATGAATCTAAAGACGTGAAGATTCTGAAATCCCTGAAGAAAGACGACCATTCACTGAGCCAACTGCCGAGGAACCAACTACTGGGGAGGCTTTTGCTGAAACTACCGCTGTTGCACGTACGGTACTCACTGAAATTGCATTAGAGGATGTGCCAAGTAGCAAGGTGGATTCTCTTGTGAACCCTACCATCGAGGTGTCTTCGACTGAAACTATTGCTGCTGGGGTCACCTCCCTTATGGAGACTACTGCTACGACGATCAGCACTGGGGTGACTACTGCTGACACCTCAGCTCTTCAGGTAATGATCATAAGAATTTAGCAACCGATTTTTCATGTACTATGTTTTCTTTCTTTAACTCCAAAGCCTTTTCCGCAGAAACCTTATCGCTGACCGTTCCTACTGCGGGACCATCTCAAGAGGAGGCTACTGCTCCATCACATTGGTTATTGTGAGGATCAATGTTCTTTATCGTAGCATCATTCAACATCAACCCTTTTCCACTAGTGATTTGATGATGACTGACGAGGCGGCATCCACGCCTTCACCATACCAACCTCAGAGCAGACTGGGTTTCAGTTTGAGTCCACCAGCGAGCTGGTTTCCACTCCTGCCACATCTCCAATTCGGCTACTAGTGGCTTAACAATAATTACCAGCTCAGATTCTCCAACGCTGGTCATTGAGCTAGATCCCATGATTACCAGCCCTACTTCTCTGATAGCCAGCACGTTTGTTTCCATGAAGACTCCTCTTCGGTTGCTAACTATTTCCTCTGTTGCGCTGACGACTGCCCCTGCGATGATGTCAACAATCGTGACCATCAAACTGTCAGAGACCCCTCCTTCAAAGCTTACTCACTCACCTGGAATGGTAGAAGTGGAGGAGTTCGTGGCAGAGATGATTGACACCTTCTACAAGAGTCTGAAAAGACGCATCTCTTTGGTGTTGAAGGGTTCAACCAGTCCGTTTGAGTTTCTGAAGGTGGTCCTTACGTAAAACATAGAGACCATCAAGGATTTTGGAGGAACTGATCAAGCTGCCTCCTTGGAGCTGATAGTGGAGGATCTCGAGCAAGATGTGGGTGAGTGGTGTCACTTGAATAGCTTGGATCTGACCCCATTTGTTGAAAAGGAGCTCAAGCATCTCTTTGAGCATATGTAGAAGAGTTATATATAGGCACAATAGGAGTTGGAAGAAGAGTCTCAGGAGTTGAAATTCCTGAAGGCTGAGAAGATCAAGATTGCTGATGCAATTGATGCTTCCAACAATGCACTTGCTGATGCTAATGAACAGCTTGAGAAGGCTGAGGCGATGATAAAGAGGGCCAAGTTTTTTTTATTGAAATTACACCTAGAGGGGGGGGGGGGTGAATAGGTGTATAGCTAATCAAATGAAAAATCAAGACAATATAATATGAAATAAAACAACCGATCACTCAAAACAAGACTTGAAACCGGATTCCCTATGAAGGGCTCTGAACTTCTGCTCGTGATTCCTCTAGATAAGAGTTGAGGTGCTAAATTACTATCTTGTTGAGATGAGTATTGATCGACAAGAATAAATGAATGATAAAAAAATAAATAGAGACAATAAAACAATCACAAACAAAAAGATTTGTTCCGAGGTTCGAGCCACTGCTCTACGTCCCCGCCTTCACCACTGTGAAGGATTTCACTATCCACTATTGGATCCTCTACAAAGGGACTTACAATAAGGAATTACAACCACTCAGTGTACACAACTCCCCAACTCAATCCTCTACATAAGAGGCAACACAAAGTCAATTGAGGTAACAAGTTCTGGGTGATCAAGAGATCACAAACACTCTCTTTGCAACTTTCTTACAAAAACGCTATAGAGTAAAATGTAAACTTGAAGCTCAAGGATGTAAGTGAGAGCGAAAATCAGAAAAGAGAAATTTTAAGAACAGAAAAACTCAATTAAAATTTTGAAAATAAGCACAAAAGAAAGCTTGAAACTTTTTTTCTTTGAAAGTAAAAACTAGATTTTCAATAGAATTTGTTGTTGTGAAATATTCAATCCCAATGACCCTTTGTATAGGTTTTAGAAAACACTTTTAGAATAGTTTTACCAGGTCTAAAAAGGAAGAAATTGATCGTAGAAATTCAACTTTTCACGTTTTAAAAGAAACATGTTTAAAAACAGATTTAAAAGAACTAGCCGTTACTACCAATCTGGCGGTCTGTCGGTCGACCAGCCAGTCAAAAATTTGACCATTGGCTCTTGGTCGGTCGATCGACCAGGAATACGGACAACTTGCACACTCCAGTTGCCAGAGGTGCGGTCGACCGTGCTAGCATGTAATAGGCACGGTCGACTGCCCGATCGGCCGACCTAGGCCAAAAACTGGGTTAAAGTATTTTTTTTTGAAGAAAAAAAATTTTCAAATATTTTTTGTTTCAATTTGGAAGAGAGAAGACATGTATAGCTATGAAATACAAGTTTTAAAGTGAGATAGAAATTTCTAAGAGAATGTGCAACAAGTATCAAAACCAAACATGTCAAAACCATACTTTTGAAAACGTACACTTTTGTGTGTGTATATCTTTGAGCTTCAAATTTATATTCTACTCTTTAACAAACTAGTTTCTTATAAGGCTCTAATCGGCTACAAGAATCTTCAAGCAGGCTTCTCTGATAGTGACGTTTGAGCGACGCTGAGTGCTTTGTGCTATGATCCCGTTCTTGAGTACCCTTGAGCCATCAGCACCTTCCTTTAGAGGAAGAAACCTGTTAGATATTTCTGAAACCTATTTGATCTTTTTGAACCCTGAAATACACTCTAGAACTTGATTAGTATCAAATAACTTCATATGCTTTGTTATCATCAAAACACAAAACCAGGGATTGTAACCTTTGGGCCAACAATCTCCCCCTTTTTGATGATGACAAAACACATGAGCTATTTAAAAAAAAATCTAGAAAAGAGCTTTGTAAAAGCTCCCTCTGAAGTTATGCTAGTGATCAAGCATAAGATATCAACAAGTTATATGATAAAGACATTGTATAAGAGCATGATCAAACAAATACTAATAAATAATCATAAATACTTCTCCCCCTTTTTGTCATGCATCAAAAAGGGTAAGCAAAAATAACCAAAAATTAAAATATATGTAGATTTTATCAGAAGAAAAATTCATGAATCAACAATGCAAACATTTAGTTCTCCACAAATGAAAGAGAATCTCTTAAAATCAAGTGGCTTAGTAAAAATATCTGCTAGTTGAAATATAATAAATTTCAATATCACCTTTCTCATAGTGATCTCTAAGAAAGTGATATTGAATTTCTATATGCTTTGTCTTACTATGTTGATTTGCATTTTGTCATATAAATAGTATTAGTATTATCACAAAATATCTTAATATGATCATAATGCAAATCATAGTCAAGGAGAGTATGTTTCATCCAAAGAACTTGTGCACAATAAGCCCCCGCCGCGACATACTCCGCCTCAGCGGTTGAGATGGCTACATAATTTTATTTCTTGAAAGACCACGAAACAAGACAATTCCTAGAAACTGAGAAGTTCCACTTGTACTCTTCCTATCCACTCTACAACCGTCATAGTCAGCATCTGAAAAACTCATCATGAAAAATTATCTAGTTTTCAGATACCAAAATCCCATTCCAATAGTGCCTTTAAGATATCCAATAATACGTTTTACCGGAATCAAGTGGAACTCTTTAGGACAAGATTGGAATCTAGCACATAGACATACACTAAACGTGATATCTGACCTACTAGCCGTTAAATAAAGTAAACTGCCAATCATGCTTTTATAAAGTTTAATGTCTACATTTATACCTTGTTCATCCTTATCAAGTTTTATTGTGGTAGCCATGGGAGTTTTGCTCGTCTTTACCCCTTCAAGTCTAAATTTCTTGATGAGTTCTCTTGTATACTTGGCTTGATTTATAAAAATCTCATCACTCCTTTGCTTGATTTGTAGTCTAAGGAAGTAGTTTAGCTCGCCCATCATAGACATCTCAAACTTATTCTTCATGCATGATTCAAAATCTTTGCAAAGCTTTTCATTAGTAGATCTAAATATAATATCAACATAAATTTGAACAATAAGAATATCACTATCTACATGTTTTGTAAATAAAGTGATATCTATTTTACCTTTTACGAAACCATTTGAAATAAGAAATGTTGAAAGTCTTTAATATCAAGCTCTAGGAGCTTGTTTTAAACCATATAAAGTTTTGTCTAATTTGAAAATAAAATTCGGATGTGTAGGATCAACAAACGCGGGGGATTTTCAACATACACTTCCTCTTCAATAAAACCATTTAAAAATGTGCTTTTGACATCCATTTGAAAAAGTTTGAAATCTTTATAAGAAGCAAAAGCAAGTATAATCTGTATGGCTTCAAATAGTGCTACGGGTGCAAAGGTTTCCTCAAAATTGATACCTTCGATTTGGGTGTAACCTTGGGCCACTAACCTAGCTTATTCCTAACAATATTGCCCGACTCATCCAACTTGTTCCTAAAAATTCATTTAGTACCAATTGTTGATCTATCATGGGTATACGAACAAGGTGCAAAACTTGGTTGCGCTTAAATTAATTGAGTTTATCTTGCATTGCAAGCAACCAATATGAGTCGCCCTCGGCGTCGAGGATGTTCTTTAGTTCAATATGAGAAATAAAAGCAAAATGGCTACAAAAATCATGGATTTTGGAGCGAGTAGTTACCCCCTTTGATACATCACCTATGATTAGTTCCTTGGGACGACTTGTAGCGAATCTTCAATCTTTTGGAAGTGGTAGTGTTAGTGCCACTTCAACCTCTTGAACTTCACCTTGTTTATCAAGCTTTGGCTTATCTTCTTGGATAGATGAGTCCTTCAAAGTTACTTTCTCTATGTCTTCACCTAAAGAATCGATCTCTACAACATTCTTAATAAAAACATTAGATTCTTCACACTTAACATGCATAGATTCTTCAATTGTCAAAGTAGATTTATTGAAGATTTTATAAGCCTTACTAGTGTTAGAATAACCAGCAAAAATAGCTTCAAAAGCTTTAGCATCAAATTTACCTAAGTTATCTTTGGTGTTTAAAACAAAACATTTGCATCCAAAAACTCTAAAGTAAGAAATATTAGGCTTTCTCAAATAATAAATTTCAAAAGAAGTTTTGAAAGTATTTTTACAAAAATAAATTCTATTTGATATGTAACATGAAGTGTTTACGGCCTCGACCCATAAATATTGAGGGAGCCTGTATTCACTAATCGTTGTCCTAACAATTTCTTGAAGAGTACGATTCTTTCTTTCAACGATTCCATTTTGTTGTGGAGTTCTAGGATAAGATAATTCATGCCTAATTCTATTTTCTTCACAATAAGTGATAAAAGAATGGTTAATAAATTCACCACCTCTATCACTTCTTATGCGTAAAATCAAAAAACCTTTTTCTTTTTCAACCCTTTTTCTAAAAACATTAAAATGCGAAAAAGCTTGATCTTTACGTTCCAAAGAGAAAACCCATGTAAAACGAGAAAAATCGTCAACCAATACAAAAACAAAACGATTTCCATTTAAACTCTTGGTTTTAGTAGGACCAAACAAATCCATGTGGATTAACTCTAATGGTCTAGATGTCATGATATCCTTGATTGATTTGAAAGAGGACTTAGTTTGTTTCTCAAGTTGGCACGTATCACAAATGCGGTCTTTTTCAAACTTCAAGTAAGGAATATACTTCACCGATTCCTTAGAGTTAATTCTAGATAGATGATCAAAAGATACATGGCCTAATCTTCTATGCAATAACCAAGAATCCTTATTGAAAGCATTTAAACACGTAGCATTACAATCTAAATTTAGCATATCAATAATATATACATTATTTTCTCGAAATCCAGAAAGAATGCAAGCATCGATTTTTCCATCTAAAACATTGCAAGAAGAATCATTAAACATTACTTTAAAATCTCGATCACAAAGTTTACTAATACTCAAGAGGTTATGCTTGAGACCATCAACTAAAATAATATTTTCAATCAATAGAGATGAACCAACTTTAATGTTACGTATACCGATAATGTTACCCTTTGAGTCATCTCTGAAGGTGAAGGTGCCACCTTCATGATACCTTGATAGGGTTGCAAAATTATTGATGTCCCAAGTCATGTGCCTTAAGCAACCGCTATCAAAATATCACCGCTCCTTACATCTTGGAGCCTTGGTGTGTACCTACATCAAATAATAAAGTTATTGATTTTGGTACCCGTATTTTCTTGGGTCCTATGACGTTAGTACTTCGAACCCAAATTTGATTATTAGAAGCATTTATACGATCAAAATAAAATTTGGCTAAGTGACCCTTTCGGCCACAATAAGTACATGAATAAGCTCTACCATACATATATGCATGATGTGTATGATGAGCATGCTTAGTGTGTGATTTAGAAGTGTGAACATATGTAGCATGAATATGTTTCTTTGAAGAATTTTTCTTAAAAACATGGCCTCTAATTTAGCCTTAGCAAACTCACATGTCTTTAAAATATTTCCCAATGTGTTGATTTTAGTTTTTAAAATAGTAATTTTATTTTCAACAATCATAGAAAACTTTACTTTACATGAAATCTTGTATGCATCAAAATCTTTTTGTGTAGATAAAAGAGTGGAAGATAAATCATCTTTTTTTTTTAGAAAGAATGATTATTTTATTTTGAAGAATTTCATTTTCCTTTTTCATTTTTAGATATTTCTTCTTTAGAAAATCATAGTTATTTGAAAGTTCTACAAATGCATCTCCTAATTCATCCATAGTTAAATCACAATCATCAAGGGAATGGTTCAGAAGTTACCTTAGGTGTGTTATCATTTGCCATGAAACACACGTTTGCTATGTCCACTCTCTCTTCGGATTTACTTTCTGAATCTCATGTAGCTTTGAGAGCTTTCTTCTTAAATGGCTTCTTTGGCTTGTTTGAGGAAGATGGCTTGTTTTTGATATACGGACATTCGACAATGATATGTCCGGGTTTCCGACAGTTGAAATAGATGATTTTCTTTTTCTCTCTTGCCATCGTCTCCTATTGTTGATCTTTGCCTTGTTGTACATCCTCCTTACATTTCTTACAAGGAGTAAAAGATCTTCATCATCTTCTTCTTCATCATCATCGTCGGAGATGGTGGGAGTAGACTTGAAGGAAATTGTCTTCTTCTTTTGTGGTGCCGTTTTTTCTCTAGCTTTCCTCTCCATCTTATAGGTATTAAGGTTGCCGATAAGACCGGTGTGCTCTATCTCTTCTTTATCGTTTAACTCTTTCAATGTAGTAGCTTTGACTTCCCATGAGGGTGGAAGCGCACGAATGGCCTTCCGGACTTTTTGATTATTGTCAATGGCATCACCTAAAGAAGAAAGACCATTAGTTATTTAGTAAATTTTGTAACCATATAATCAATGAACTCATTTTCATGCATAATGAAGTTTTCATATTGGGAACAAAAGAGATCAGTTTGAGCCCTCTTGACTTGTGATGTTCCCTCATGAGTGATCACAGGTGTGACCAAATCTCGTAGGCGAATTTGCAATGAATGACCCTAACTATGTCATCATCATTCAAGACTTGAAGCAATGCATAGTGTGCCTTTGCACTGGCATCAAACTTCTTGGTGGCAATATCAGATCAAGTATCCTCATCACCAGTGGGTACACTAAAGGGTTTAGTCACCGCCTTTGCAACCCGACTTTTTGGGGATTGTAAAAACACGGTCATCTTAACTTTCCATATGGGAAAGTTAAGGCCATCAAACTTGGGAGGAATCTTAATACCTTCGGCCATTTTTACTATAATGGATGAGAATGAAGATGTCAATGAAATGGTTAGCAATTAGGATCTCTCTAAGGTTGTTAAGATAAAATCTAAAGACCAATGCTCTGATACCAATTGAAATTACACATAGAGGGGAGTGAATAGGTGTATAGCTAATAAAATAAAAATTTTAAGACAATATAATATGAAATAACACAACTGATCACTCAAAATAAGACTTGAAGTCGGATTTCCCGTGAAGGGCTCCAAAATTCTCTTCTTGATTTCTCTAGATAAGAGTTGAGGTGCTCAATTGCTATCTTGTTGAAATGAGTATTGATTGACAAGAGTAAATGAATGATAAACAACAAATAAAAAGATTTGTTCTGAGGTTCGAGCCACCGCTCTACGTCCCCGCCTTCACCACCGTGAAGGATTTCACTATCCACTATTGGATCTTCCATAAAGGGACTTTACAACAAGGAATTACAACCACTTAGAGTTCGCAACTTCCCAACTCAATCCTCTACACCAGATGCAACACAAAGCCAATTGAGATAACAAGATCGGGTGATCAAGAGATCACAAATACTCTCTTTGCAACTCTCTTACAAAAACTCTATAGAGTAAAATGTAAACTTGAAGATCAAAGATGTAAGTGAGAGTGAAAAATCAGAAAAGAGAGATTTTAAGATCCGAAAAACTCAATTAAACTTTTGAAAATAAGAGCACCAAAGAAAACTTAAAACTTTTTCTCTTTGAAAGCAAAAACTAGATTTTCAATAGAATTTGTTGTTGTGAAATATTCAATCCCAATGACCCTTTATATAGGTTTTAGAAAAACACTTTTAGAATAGTTTTACCAAGTCTAAAAAAGAAGAAATTGAACATAGAAATTCAACTTTTCACATTTTAAAAATACATATTTAAAAGAACTGGCCATTACTGCCAATCTGGCAGTCTGTCGGTCGACCGGCCGGTCGACTGGCCATTCAAAAAATTTGACCGTTGGCTCTAGTCGACTGTGTTTAACCGAGACCTAACTAGTTACAATCAGTCGACAGCCCGATCGACCGCAATAAGGGACCGGTCGACCGCTTGGTCGACCGAGAATGTGCACAACATGCACACCCCAATTGCCGAGGTTCGGTTGACCGTGTGGTCGACCTTTCTAGCCTGTAATAGGCACGGTCGACCGCCCGGTCGACCGACCTAGGCCAAAAACTGGGTCAAGGTAATTTTTGTTTGAATTTTGAAAGAGAGAAGACATGTATAGCCATAAGATACAAGTTCTAAACTTAGATAGAAATTTCAAAGAAAATGTGAAATAAGTGTCAAAACCAAACATGTTAAAACCATACTTTTGAAAACGTGCACTTTTATGTGTGTATATTTTTGAGTCTCAAATCTATATTCTACTCTTTAACAAACTAGTTTGTTACAAGGTTCTAATTGACTACAAGAATTTTCAAGCGGGCCTCTAATAATGTCGTTTGAGCGACGCTGAGTGCTTTGAGCTATAATCTAATCCCGTTCTTGAGCACCCTTAAGCCATCAACACCTTGCTTTAGAGGAAGAAACCTATTAGATCTTTTTGAACTCTGTTAGATCTTTTTGAACCCTGAAATACACTCTTGAACTTGATTAGTACCAAATAACCTCATATGCTTTGTTATCATCAAAACACAAAACCGGAATTGTAACCTTTAGGCCAACATTTATATCTAAAGCTGATCCGGTGCTTACGGAGGAAACTATTCAGTTATCACAACAACTGCCCAGAGTGATCAAATCCTCAAGCTGGAATCAGAAACAAGGTGGTGATAGTGGAAACTCAAGCTCATTTGGTTCAGCTGGCGGCTGTTAATCATGAAGATCTGAAGTCACAAACTCTTGCTGAGGCTGAAGAGAATAGAAAACAAAAACTATCACTAAATTCAAAAAGATTAAGTCTGAAAATCTATTAGTTCAGAAGTGATGAACTGGACATAACTAATTAGGAATCGTCAGACATGAGATTTTGTCATTCAGAGGATGACAAAGAGGGGTGAAATTAGGTAATCATTGGTTCAAAGGTGACGAACTGGACATAACCGATTAGAGACTACCAAGTACGGAGTGTTTACTATTCAGAGGTGACTAACTGGATATAACAGTAAATGAAAAGGGATACTTGACTATCTGTCGGTTTAGAGGTGATGGACTGGACATGATCGATTGAGAAGCCACCAAGATCAGAATTTTGTCATTCAAAGGTGATGAACTGGACATGGTGATAAAATGAAGGAGAACCCGATTTTAGGGACCCGTCTAGTCAGTGGTGATGAACTGGATATGATAGACTAAGACACTAAATTTTGAATTCACTTCCAGAGGTAGTTGTATTAACTTAGCAGCTAGCCCACTGGAGACCGCAAAAGTGAATTGGATCTGACCCCCTGTCAGTTCAGAGGTAGTTTGGATATGACCAACTAAGAGACACCAGGCTCACAATCTGCTGCTCAGAGGTAGTCGTATTAACTTGACAACAAGAACTCCCGGCCCTGATGGGGGAAAGGAGAACGAGGTTATGGATTCGTCTATTCAGAAGTGTTTAACTGGACATGACAGTTTGAGTACTATAAAAGGTGAGATTTAGGCACCCGTCGGTTCAGAGGTAATATGGACATAACCGATTACGAGTTACCAGATTCAGAGCCCTGTCGTTCAGAGATGATGAACTGGACATAAAGGCAAAAGGAAAAGTCCCTACTGGACCGGGAGATGAGGCTTGGCTATCTATCATTTCAGAGGTAATGTGGACATAACCGATTGAGAAACCATCAAGCTCAGAATTTCTACCGTTCAGAGGTGACAGGCTGGACATGATGATAAAAAGAGTTATTTCACTAGGAAATATTGATTATAAATTCTGTGAGAAAATTAGTGTTTCCTTGGAGAATTTATTTGAAAGAAATTGTCAGAAGTATAATGTTAACGTGACAGTCGAAGAGTCCACTGGAGACTGAAAAGGGCAATAATAGACTCCAAGGGAAATCTATTAAAAACTCGCTTGGGAGTTAGAAAATGAATCTCATGAGAGATCATGCCTCTTCGAAGCGCTGATCTTTGTTACTAGTATGGTTGGACTATCTTGGAAGTGATTTAGTAAGCATGCATTGTTGTTTCCGAATGGGGGTAGTCCCATTAGTGGTACCTGTAAATTTTTAGCCTCTGAGTGCGAGAAATCCTCACATAGGAGTTGAATTCACAATTGCTTCTGAGTGAGAGTTTAACCCATCAACGGAGCTGTGAACTTGGGA
The DNA here is from genome assembly GCA_038442645.1 of Agave tequilana. Taxonomy (NCBI): domain Eukaryota; kingdom Viridiplantae; phylum Streptophyta; class Magnoliopsida; order Asparagales; family Asparagaceae; genus Agave; species Agave tequilana. The sequence goes on along the minus strand of JAVJIF010020867.1, from coordinate 20,718 downwards.
CTCTGAGAGGGGGATCCATGCAGTAGAGTAGGTGCTCCGAGTGGAGGTGGAACCCACAATGGAGGGAGCTCATAAGGCAGCATTTGTGTTCTGCGCCCGGTTAAAGGAAACTACCAGGGGCACAAATGCCTGTTGGATGAGGGGAGAAAAGATGTGTATATAAACATGCAATGGAACAACTTTAAATAAATATTAGATGCAGCATAATAAAAGTAATAAGAGCTAATGTAAACTCGACAAAAATTAAATAGATTGGGCTAACAAGACTACGTATACTCAATTTCTAATCACACGAAACTAGTACGTCGAGAGGATAATCCAAACAAAGAAACCCTCATGTATATACTATATATCCCATGCAGTTATAGGCTAAACATACATAATCCGTGTTATCTCTGAATGAGCAATACATACAAGCATGCGCAAAGGTTGTGTTCAAATAATACCTGGATGATCGTACCTTCCCAGAACGCTTGATTTCTCCAGCCTTTATTGACACAAAACTAGCATGTTGATAGGATAATCCAAATAAGAAAATCCTCATGTATATACGATATGTTTCATGCAGTTATAGGATCTCTGGAATGTTTACCTACAAATTTAGAAAGGGACCTAAAGTGGGGGTACTACCCAGCGATAGATTGAATGCGTCTACTCTGAGCATGGGTAAAACCAAGAGTAGAGTGATGATCCGAACCCTCGAGTGCGGGGAATCCCAGCAGCAAAGTTGGGCCTCTGAGCAGGGGAATCTCAGCGGCATAGTTGGGTTCATAGTTGCTTTCGAGTAGGGATTTTGCCCAATAAGTGGAATTGTGAACTTGGTAAGGACCTGAAGTTGGGTGCGACCCATTGACAGATTAGATGTGTCTACTCTGAGCAGGGGTAGGACCACCCGCAACAGAGTGATAATCCGATTTGGACCTCATTCGCCCATAGGCTGGCATTTGTGTTCCGCGCCTGGTAAAGAGAAACTACCAAGAGTACATTTGCTTGTAGGATGAGGGGAGCTTGAAGGCTAGCGTCTGTTTCATTGAGGAAACTACACGGGTACATTTGTCTGAGGGGATCCCGTAGACTGGCATCTATGTTCCCCTCTTGATAGAGAGAAGCTACCAAGGGTACATTCGCTTGAGGAGAACCCGTAGACTGGCGCCTGCATTTCACAATTGGTAGAGAGAAACTACCTAGGGTACAGTCGCCTATAGAATGGGGGAGTCTGTAGGTGGTTGCTTATGTTGTCATCCCTGAGCTGGGGTGGAATCCACAATAGAGCGTGCAAGCACTGGACTCCGAGTGGGGGAAACCCCAAGCACTAGAGTAGGCTAAAAATGAAAGTACATCTAGAGGGGATGAATTGGTGTAATGCTAATTTAATTCGAAACTGCAATAAATAAATTAAATAATGCAAATGATTAACTCAAATCAATAAGTAAAGTAAAATTCTCAATTAAGAGCTCTAGAACTTCTCCTCTATATTCCTCTAAATAAAAGTTGAGGTGCTCAATTGCCTTCTTTATTGAAAGAGAAAAAACGACAAGTATGAATGATGTAAGAGTTAAATAGCAAGTGCAATGAAACTAAAAATACAAGTGCAAGCAATAGAGATAGAGTAAGAGCATGAGAGAAAGCAATCACAAACACAATAGATTTGTTTCAAGGTTCGAGTACCATGCTCCACGCCCCCGCCTTCATCGCGTGAAGAATTTCCACTACCATAAAGGAACTTCCATAAAGAAACTACAAGGTTTACACAAGACCTGGAGTACACAACTCCAACTTTCAATCCTCTACACAAGAGGTAGCACCAAGCCAATGAGGTTAACAAGCTCTTAGCAACAACAAAGATTACAAACTCTCTATTTACAACTTCTAGGGTTTTGAATGGAGAAATGAAGCTCAAATAAGTTTGTGAGAGAAAAATTCAGTGTAGAAAATAATCTTTAAGAGCTGAAAACTTCAGAGAATGATTGAGAATTAAAAACATTTTATTGAAAAACTTGAGAAATAAAAACTTGATTTTTCTTGAAAGCTAGATCTCAAAAACTTGAATAAAAACTTGTTAGAAACTTGTTATTTTCTCTCTCAAATGACCCATATATATAGGCAATATATAAATACATTACAAGAAAATCCAGGGCTTAATTCAAGGTGATAGGCCAAAGGAAGTAAAACTAGATATTTAAAGAAGACAGAAAACTGTCATTTTTGAAAAATATAGCCGTTACTGTAGAGATCCATGCGATCAGTCGACCGATAGCTAGTCAAAACTAGTCGTTGTAGGCTATCGGTCGACCGTGCAGTCAGCTGAAAAAAACAGTAAGTCCTGACAGTTGGTCAGCCGACCAGTCAGTCGGCCGGTGGGCTAAACTCACAATCACCAGTCTAGAGGATCGGTCGACTGGGCGGTTGGCTGAACAAAAAATTTGTTAATCAAGCCAAACCTGCACAGAAAAATAAAAATTTTTAGAAACAGTGCTAGTTCCTCAATTCTATCATATAGCCTAGGGCTAACGGGTCGTGATCCATAGGGAGGGACAGCGATGGAAGCGTTATGTAAATTTCTTCTTTTAATTTACCAAAACTAGTTAATACTTATCTTCTCAGTTTATAAAAAGAAAATAAAAATATTAAGTTAAGTTAAGAAGAAGATGGTAGAAGAAAAGATGTGGTGGTGCTGTTATGTTAATTATAAAAGGAAAAGAAACAAAAAGAGATAAAGAAAAGTGTTGATGCAAAAATCAGAAATTAAAAGAACAAAAGAAGAATATTTACCTCTACTATTTGAATCATAATGAAAATTTACCTTAACATGAAGTAAAGCAAAGTAATAGAAAAGAATAAAGGAAAGAAGGGCTTCAGCGAGATCGAGCACAATGAAGAAAAGTGAAAAACCTTCATTTATTGTCACCTTCAATATAAGTTTCTTGAGAAAGGATTACAATAGTGTCACTCTATATTCCTCTCTTTTAATCATGTAACTCTCAAATTACTTTGAAGAAGGAAAGAAAAATCTAAAGTAAAGCTCTCTTTGAGATGGTGCCCCTTGCCTTTTAGGTTACAGGTATTTATAGGAGAAAAATAAAAAGACAGAAAGCGTATGTAGATAGGGAGAGCTGGCTATTTCTGAATTTGAATCCTCCCCTTATCTCCAAACTTGATTTGATTTATCCAGAATTTTGATCTGCAACTTGTTGGCGTGTTGATTGCTGAATATTACTTATCAGATAATAGAATTGGATACAGTGATCAACATAAAAATTGTAGCCCTTTAAGTCTTCTTTCTTTATCATCTTGAATCATCAGTTTTGATTTTCAGTAGCGAAAGTTATGATTAAAATGCTAAATTGTATCCAGTCTAAATCCGAATCTAAATTGCTTCATTTCATCAATTGATCTTCTCTCTATCCATTTATCCTCTTAGATTTTCAATTTATTTTCTAGAATTGATAAGATATACATTTATCTTCAGCGAAACCGATAGAGTCTTCAAACAATCCATTTTTCTCTTGAAATTAGATGATATTATCTTATCTGATATATCTAGTTTTCAGAGAAAATGACTTCTAGAAGCTTTAGATTTGAATAGAAGCCCTTGATTTGCCAGATCTTTTTAATTATTTGGATTTAATTGGATAAATCTGTCAATCTCTTCATTTTCTTCGTTAATTACACTGCATGCACTGGACATGAAAATACATTAATAGCAGAGTTTTATTTCAAAATAAATGAAAATTTGTGACATATGTGATACAAAATATGCAATGCACGTGCACAATCACCCCCCCACCCTTATCGTTTGCTCGTCCTCGAGCAAAACAAAATGTAGAGCTAACCTAACCTAACTCATTTTCGTAGGAATCACGGTTACACTTAGCACGTGCAACAAGCCGTTAAGCCTCTAAGTTACCCCTAGAGAACGAGTTTTGTCTCGAGAGGGTTTTCAGTGGATTCCAACCACAAAATCCTTGAAGAAAAAGAAATGAATTGTTAGTATTTTGTTTGAAAACGCATTTTGAAAGGAAAAAAATATTTGAAGTATTAATGTAAAAAATTCAAGTAATCTATAAGTCATAGGATTATCAAAACTTAGTCATTCCTAAACTTAGTATCTATTAAAAAACTTGTTTTCAATTAAGGTAAGGATTAGAATTATATTTCTCATCTAGTCTGTTATTTTACCCTAAATCATATGCACCTTGTGACCGTGAAAATTTGACTCAGGATTCTTCAACTCTAACTCTTATGTCTTATTATTTTTGTTATATATTTTTTCCATTTATGATGGTAATATCTCTTAGCTTTATTAGGTTTTCTAATTTGCCCACGTAACGAGCCTTAGTCGGTGACTCTCAAATCGGATAGTTTTAGGGCACCGGGCGAAAAACATCCCAAGAACTTAGGACTTGAGTAAATAAGGCTACAAAACTAAGGCTTTATTTATTATATGGACCGCTTTTAGGCCTGAATACTTATGCTTTATGAGGCACAAATACCCAGCTTAATCAGAAGATTTTTATATAATAATTTTATTATTTTTTTATAAGGCATAAGAATCTTTGTTTCAGAACCCTAAGTGTGTAAGTGTATAAAGTGTGCATATCTCATTAAGGTAAAAATCAAGACTAAATTACTTTTTTTAATTTTTCTTGCTAACCTCAAAATCAACAAATAATTTTATTTTGACCAAGTATAAGAAATCCTAATTATGATTCTCTTATTCCTTGAAATTAACTTAATTTCTTGCGAAAGTAAAACAAAGTATTATTTTCATTTTCAAAAGTTTTTAAAGAAAGAATTTTTTTTATAAATTAGTAGAGTTAGTATGTTAGTAAACCCTCCCCCACACCTAACTTATGCATTGTCCTCAATGTATGAATGAAATGCAATAATACATGAAAAAGGAGGGAAGGAAAATTGTCACCTCAAGGTTGTGTTCCCGGTGGTGGTCTCATTGGGCCAAGCGTTTCTGCCCAATATAGATATTGTGAATTTTCATGGAACCTACCTTTCATCACCTCTTTCCTATTAACATTTTTATAATCCCCAATACGAATAGGATCATGCAAGATCCTAGCATGAAATTTTTTCCGGTTATATAACATATTGATCTAAACCTCGATCCAACAGTGGAATGTGATTTTGTGAAATGGATGATTTGGGCTCAACAATAAAAGGAATAGGAAATGATACTGACTCGGGAATAAAACTCAAATCAAATATAGGCTCGAGAGTCGGAGTTGGTTCATGAGTTTGGCCCAAATCATAAAATTCAAGTTCACATTCATTTTCCAACAATGGAATGTCACCATCCAACATTGTGGTTCATGTCAAGCTTTATAGGGATAGGAATCACTATTGGCTTCGGAATTGGGTGTAAATCGGGTAAGGATACCGGAGTTAACAAAGATTCAAAAAGTGGAAATGAATCACAATATTAGAAATCGGTGTCACATTCATCTTCAAGTTCAATCTCATTGAAATGAAAACTTACCAATTTATCAATGGGTTGATATTGGTCAAGTTTAAAATTATGTGGTGAAATTGAATCTTGGTTAAAATCTCTAAGATACCATGATTCTTTGTCAATATGGTTAGGAAAATCAGGAGTGGTCAAAAATGTGTTAGGTAGAGTTTTCGCATTCCTATCATTAATTGTGTTGATCAAATGACACACTTTTGCATTTAGCTTATTGAGGGATTGGAGACAATCTTTTTGGGATTTAATATTATCATTTTGGGACTGAATAATGAATTCTATTCTCTTTTCTAAGTCAACATGTTCTTCTTGTCGTGGTTGGACTTGGAAATTAGAGTAAGGATCTTGGATTTGAGAATTGTTTGGAAGACTTGAGTTCGCTATGATTTGTACTTGTCGTATGGATTCAAGGAAGACTTCAAAAGTCTTTTCTAATGAAGATTTTTCTTCTATAGGTTCGCCTTGGTGTAGAGTATATGAAGCTGTTTGTTGGTAAGATTGTTGATATAAGACTCGGGGGAGTTGTATCACCACTGACTCTATGAAGAGTGGTGTTGATTATCCCATTCTTATTCATAATACTGGGATTAGGACATATATTGATTTAGATAAGACCAATCTAGCATACTTGATTGGTTAGAATTAAAGTTATGTAATATCGGGTTGGTAATATCTGAATTGAAAGAGGTTGGGGTGAAATATGGATTTGAGTTATAATCAGAATAATTGTAATCATAATCCATTTTCACAAGAACAAGCAAAAACAAAAAATAAATAAATAAAAAATTAAAGAAAAATCTAGCCTATGTTAGGGTTGAGCTTAGACCTAAACGACTCCTAACTGTTGATTATCCACAGGAGGTATATTGCAGAACCTGACCACAAGTTAATCGGCCAGGTAGGGGCAAAATTGGTGGGAGGTATTCGTGTCTAAGCAACAAGCTTAATTATGTTAAACCACCAGCCTTTGGGATTTCGCCCCTCAATCCCCAACATTCGACACTGATTTGGCAATAGTCAACTTCTAACAACTTTCCCTTTAGGACAATTCCTATTTGAGTCCGAGATTTCCTTAGGGCCAACGTCTACTCAATTTTAAGTTAGGTTGGGTTAGTAATTGAGGAGATGATTTGTAGGTTAAGGGAGGGTAATGACTTCCCCCACCTTATCTTGTTTAAAGATATGCCCTTAATCTTTTTTGTGTAGTGTGCAAATATAAAACAAAAGATAACACTCAAGCAATATAACATACAAGTGTGTTTCCTAAGCTATATGCAATACAGATGTACCTTTTTCTCCAGCACTCTTCAACAGTAATGTAAGGAAACGAAATAGACAGATGCCTTAAGATGCAAGAGTCTAAATGGATTTTTTTAGCATTTATAAAGTAACAAGTTACTGTTGATTAGAAACATGTACAGAGTGAGTTAAACAGATAAACTAATAACTGCAGAGAGCTAAATCTCTGAAAATTAAGCAATCTATAAGAAACTACAGTTAGTAGTTCACCACAATTATGGACTCTGATGCTCTCTGCCTTCTTGAGCAGAAGCACAGAATAATAATATGTCCACTGCAGCTCCTAGTTTTCTGTAATTATCTCCTGTACATCAAAACAGAGAAGAAGAAGAGTTAAATTGTTAAAGTAAATCAAGAAGAAAGAAAACTTACTGTCCCTCCCCGGCAACGGCGCCAAAATTTGTTAATCGAGCCAAACTTGCCAAGAAAAATAGAGAATTTTAGAAACAGTGCTAGATCATCAATTCTACCGTGTATCCTAGGGCTCACATGTCGTGATCCACAAGGAGGAACAGCGATGAAAGCGTTATGTAAGTTTCTTCTATTAATTTCCCAAAACAAGTTAATACTTATCTTCTCAGTTTATAAAAGAAAAATAAAAATATTAAGTTAAGTTAAGAAGAAGATGGTAGAAGAAGATATGGTGGTGGTTTTATTGTTTTAATTATAAAAGAAAAAAACAAAAAGAGATAAAAAAAGTGTTTATGCAAAAATCAGAAATAAAAAGAAATAAAAGAAGACTATTTACCTCTACTGCTTGAATCATATGAAAATTTACCTTAACATGAAGTAAAACGAAGTAATAGAAAAGAATAAAGGAAAGAAAGGCTTCAGCGAGATCGAGCACAATTAAGAAAAGTGAGAAAGCTTCATTGATTGTCACCTTCAATATAAGTTTCTTGAGAAAGGATTACAATAGTGTCACTCTACAATCCTCTTTTTTAATCATGTAACTCTTTCTAACCTTAGCTAAAAAGAAAAATAAAAAATTACATTGAAGAAGGAAAGAAAAATCTAAAGTAAAGCTCTCTCTCTCTCTGAGATGGTGCCCCTTGCCTTCGAGGTTACATGTATTTATAGGAGAAAAGCAGAAAGATAGGAAGCGTGTGAAGATAGGGAGAGCTGGCTATTTCTGAATTTGAATCCTCCCCTTTATCTCCAAACTTATTTGATTTATCCAAAGTTCTGATCAACTTATTGGCGTGTTGATTGCTGAATATTACTTATCAGATGACAGAATTTAGACAGTGATCAATATATAAATTGTAGCTCTTTAAATCTTCTTTCTGTATCATTTTGAATCATTAGATTTGAGTTTTAGTAGCAAAAGTTATGATTAAAATGCTAAAATATATCCAGTCTGAATTCAAATCTAAATTGCTTCATTTCATCCGTTGATCTTCTCTCTATCCATTTATCCTCTTAGATTTTCAATTTGTCTTCTAGAATTGATAAGATATCCATTTATTTTCAGTGAAACCGATAGTCTTCAAACAATCTATTTTTTTCTTGAAATTAGATGATATTATCTTATGTGATATATTGAGTTTTCAGAGAAGATGGCTTCTAGAAGCTCTGAATTTGAATAGATCCCCTTGATTTGCTTGATCTTTTAATTATTTGAATTTAATTGGATAAATCTATCAATCTCTCTATTTTCTTCGTTAATTACACTGCATACCACTGGACATGAAAATACATTAATAGCAGAGTTTTATTTAAAAATAAATGAAGAAAATATGACATGTGATACAAAATGTGCAATGCACATGCACAATCAACTGAACAATCGAGAGAGTCCTGACAGATAGGTCGGTCGACCACTGGTCGGTCGATCAACGCGCATAGGAGCCAAGTGACCTTGTGCACAATCGGTCAACCGCTCGGTCGATCGAGACAGTATTCAAAACACTAAATTCAATTGGCCGTTGACCGACCAAGCCCAAAAGTCAACAGAAACACTATGTTTGAAATAGAACCCATTTTGAAATAATTATATAGGTATAAAAGATATTAAGGCAACATATGGGTTTCAAGAAAACATGTATATGGCTGGTTAAAAAAATTATGAAAAATATAAAACTTGCATCAATGACTAACTAAAAAATAACAATTTTAAACCCTAAAAGATTCGAAAACTTTTTTTTGAGAAAAATATGTGTGTATTTTCTTTGATTATCGATTCACATCAAAACTAAACATATTAAGATCTTAAAAAGGAGTTACTTTAGTTTTAAGTCTCAATCAAAGTGGATTTCTCCAAAATCCTACTTTTGATCATTCAAACTTGAATCCCTTACTTGACTCAACTTGATCTTCAAACCTTCCTTACGAGGAAGAGTAAGCATCTTCCAAGCTCTTGATCCCTGTAAGCTTATTAAACACTAGAACTTAATTAGTATCTTATAACTACATGTGTTTTGTAATCATTAAAACAAAGTCGGGGCGTGTACTGATTAGTCTACGATTATGCATTATTATATCGCATTTCCCCACCGATTTATGAATAAAATGTCGGTCTAAACCGTGTTTTGGTCTCTATTGCAGGTAAATCAAGAGTTTGAGGGCAAAGGAGTAATAAGAGCTTAATTAAACCCCTTTTAGAGTAATTAAATCCGCATTACTTGGAGGCCAAGTAAGGGATTATCTAGAAGATACGTCGAACCTAGACTCCTGCGCACGTCAGACGAATATTCGGGCAAAATTACCAGAAAAGGAATATACCAAGAAGACCCTGGAAGCCAGAGGAATATCCTCGCCAAAACCAGGGAAGTGATTCCCTGGTATTGCCGCGGATCTGCGGCAATTGCCGCGTTTCCGCGGCAATTGAGTGGAGCCACGCGTCGATTTTCGACGCTTGGCCCGTCTCGTTTTCCAGAGACTTCCTATGCCTATAAATAGCCTTGTATTTGGCCAAAACGGGAGAGTTTTTCATTTTTAGGAGAAGTTTTAGATTTTAGGTTAGTGTTCTTCATTTCTTTTATTTTGTATTTTCATTTCGTTTTTAGATCTTGTATTAGGGCTGAGAGATTCAGAGAGAGATAGAGAGGGATTGATGTAATAGATGGTGACAATCTATGTAAAGGTGCCTCCTTTCTTCTCTTTTGTAATCTTCTCCATCTTCTACATGATGCTTAGCTAGATTTTCTTCTCATGGTGACTAACTACTAACCACTAACCATCTAACCACTTACTTGATAATCCACATGAATCTAGTAGCCTCTACAAGGCCTTGCTCTTGCAAGAGCCATTGATGGCTCGTGATGATGGGCTCTAACATCTATCTTGCTAACTTGCTAACCAAGCTAACTCTCTCTTATTTCATGCTTGCTTCTAATGGTTTGATGATCTAATGTTTGTATTAGCTTGCTCTTGATGCAAGTTTGAATGTGATGAACCATCTTATTTGCCATGCTTTGTATCATCTCTTGAAGCCAAGGATTAGTGATGGCTAAGGATCCATGTGAGGCAACTATCATTAAGAGGTTAGCATGGTTAGTGGAGCAATTAGTAGTTAATAGCCATGAGTTTTATTTTACTTTGTTTTGAAAATTATTTCCAAAATCCTTTTCTTATTTTTCTATCGATGTTTTCACCATCCTCTTAGTTCACCTTTGTTTCATCTTCTTTTCTATTTGTTTCTCAAACCACTTCTCTTTTGTTTTCTTCGCCGTTTTCATCGCCTTCTCCACCTACCACTTTCTTGTTTTCCTTTTCTTTTCTTTTCTTTTTCTAATTCTTTAACAAAGAAGAACTGTTAACATAAAACGTGAATAGTTCTTTTCTTTTTCTAATTCTTTAACAAAGAAGAACTGTTAACATAAAACGTGAATAAAAACTGTTAATGCTTCTATCGCCTCCGGTCCCTGTGGATTCGACCCGTTGAGCCAATGCTATAACGGAAGTATCGAGAGAACATTAGCACATATATGAGCTTTTCATTGATTTCATAATACACACATTTTAGAGTGCTAGTTTCGTCTCGATCAAGTTTTTGGCGCCGTTGCCGGGGAATGAGAATGGTTTTTTTTTCTTTCATGTTTTTGTTAACATTGTCTTCTCTGTTTTGGTGCGCAGGACATTCTTTACAGGATCTTAACATTGCAGAATAAAAACTAGCTTTGCATCTCTCTGCTCTTGAAAGCAGGGCTCCAGTTTCTAAAGAACCGCCGCGCAAACGCGACTTTTACCGCGAAAACGCGGCCATGTTGTAAACATTGTGTATCTTGTTGTGCTGGGATGTGTGAATTGTAATAGCTAGTGGATCTGTACTATTACTTTCCTGCTTTGATTGCCTACACACCATAATAAACTAAAGAACTAAAATACAGTATTTGGACGCTTTTAAAACGGTTTAGACATTTGCATTTAGGCACGTGTCAATTCAATTCTAATATACTTATTTTGTTCTGTTGTTGTGATCTAGATTGAGGTGTACATATGGCATTGCATATAGCATAGGACAAACACGTGGGTGATTTACTCGCTTTGTGTTATATTCTTATCTATATTGCACACTTGCACGAATTGAACTTAAGGGCAAAACCCATACAAGATAAGGTGGGATTTTATCACCCTTTCTTAGCCCAAAAAAAAAATCACCTCCCCACTCACACAACCCAAGCCCTAATAAAAATTGATAGACGTTGGCCCCTAGGAACATCTCGGACTCATTAAGAGATTGACCGAAGGTGGAACTTGTTTTGAATCTTACTCTTGTGAAATCGGTGTCTAAGGTTGGGGATTAAGAGGTTACGCCTCGAAGATACTGTGATTTGGCGTAATTAAGGCCCGTTGCTTACGCACGGATACCTCCCACCGTATTTTGCCCCTACCTGGCCGATTAGCTTGTGGTCGGATTCAAGCAACAACCTCCCCCGGGTAATCGACCAGTTAGGAGTCGTCTAGGTCTAGGTCAACCCTACTATAGGCTTGGTTTTGATTTTTTCTTTTCTTTTTGTTGTTTGATTTTTCTTTTTTGTTTGTGATTGTTTGTGAAATGGAATTCAATAATAACAATTCTTTCAATCCGAATCCATATTTCACACTGACTCCATTCGATTCAGATAATTTCAACCCGGCTTTTTACAATATGCACCAACCAAATACACCGGGTTGGACTTATCCGAATCAATACAACCCATACCCATATTCTTATGACTATAATTTTCAAAATAATTTCAACTCGTCACAGAGTCAATGGGGATTCACCTCCCCCGAGTTTAATTTTCAACCTCCTTGTCCCCCATATCCACCTTATCCACAATTTACACAATATTCATTCCCCGATTTTGCTTCCTATATTCCCTTTTCTGGACCTCCCATTGAAGAAAAATCTGAGTTAAGAAAGAGTATAGAAGCTAATTTACAAGAGGTCGAGCGACAACTTTAGAAAAGGATGGCCTCTCCAATTCCACAATATTTTAAGAGTCTTACTCAGTTCCACCTCCTTATAATGAACAACCATCTGCCTGGGGAACGAGTAAGGAATTCTTGCGTGAGTCCGAACAACAATCAAATCTGATGGACTCACGATTTCACCACAATTTTCAAAACAAATCATCATCTTTTCAGGCCCAGTCGCAACAAAACGATGAACCAATTAATTATGAAAAGATGCTTGAAATCATGACTCAAGCTCAAATGGCTCGTAATCATCACATAGATATGATGGTCAAAAGTCTTCATTCTCATCGTTTGACCATTTCTGATGTCACTAAACATTCTGTTAGAGTCAAAGAATCATGTTGTTTTGGAAATCAAGATTCAATTTCAGCACACCCATCTGAACTTGTCCAAACTTCAAATGTTAAAGATCCCATTAACATTTTGGCAAGTTATCTTTTTCCTGAAATTGAACTTGAGCATGAATATGATCCTGAACTTCCACTTGATAATTCAATTTCACTTCCTGATTCAATATTGACTGAGGTGTTTTTACCTGAATTCAGACCTTTTCCCGAGTCAGTATTGGATCCAGTGCCAGTTCATTGTGAAATTGAATCACCAATCTTTTTTTTTCTTTTTTTAGCCATTTGAAATTGAACAACCATCTGCCTGGGGAACGAGTAAGGAATTCTTGCGTGAGTCCGAACAACAATCAAATCTGATGGACTCACGATTTCGCCACAATTTCCAAAACAAATCATCATCTTTTCAGGCCCTGTCGGAACAAAACGATGAACCAATTAATTATGAAAAGATGCTTGAAATCATGACTCAAGCTCAAATGGCTCGTAATCATGACATAGATATGATGGTCAAAAGTCTTCATTCTCATCGTTTGACCATTTCTGATGTCACTAAACATTCTGTTAGAGCCAAAGAATCATGTTGTTTTGGAAATCAAGATTCAATTTCAGCACACCCATCTGAACTTGTCCAAACTTCAAATGTTAAAGATCCCATTGACATTTTGGCAAGTTATCCTTTTCCTGAAATTGAACTTGAGCATGAATATGATCCTGAACTTTCACTTGATAATTCAATTTCACTTCCTGATTCAATATTGACTGAGATGTTTTTACCTGAATTCAGGCACTTTCCCGAGTCAGTATTGGATCCAGTGCCAGTTCATTGTGAAATTGAATCACCAATCTTTTATGATCATCATATTGAACTTGACCAATTTCATACCTTTGAAAGTCCCATTGATAAATTGGCAAGTTCTCATTTTTCTGGAATTGAATTCAATGAGGAATGTGACTTTGATCCTCAAATTTGTGATCCAGTTCAAATTCCTGAATCATATTGACTCTTGTTTTGTTACCCAATTTGAGTAACATTTTAGAGTCAGTTTTGATTCCCATACCTGTCATTCTTGAACTTGAATCACCAATTTTAGATAGTCACATTACATCATGGGGAAATGAATGTGGACTTGAGTTTCAATTTCTTGATTTGGACCCACTTCCTGAACCAATCTTGACTCTCGAACCTTTGCTTGACTTAAGTCTTTTTCCTGAGTTGGTATTAGTTCCTGTACTTCCTGAGTCCAATTCAATCATTCCATTCTGGGACAGGGGTCTTGATAAACTTGACTCTGAAATTATTTTGAAAATTTAAAAATTAGATAGGGTAAAATTCTTAATAAAAATCATAAATATATACATCATTCTAGTGGGTTGTATTCTAGAGATCTCTAGTAGGTTCCTCAAGATTCCACGCAACTTGGATTGGGCCTCATTTCGTGGACCAATCAGACCGCCACTGGAACCACCACCTTGAGGTGATTTTTCCTTCCCTCTTTATTTGTTTCGTGCATATATACATCACGATGCATTGAGAACAATGCATGAGATAAGTGTAGGGGAGGGTTTACTAATATAGAGTTTTTAGATTTTCTTTCTTTTACACTTCTTTTAGGATACTTTTAGAAATTTTTCCTTTTGTATAGGAATTTTCTCTTTCTTTAAAAACTTTTTGAAACAAGAGACAAAGTTTTGGTCTATTTTTAAGAAAATTAAGATGATCTTAGAAATTAAGAAAGCCTTAATTATGACATCTTAAACCTAGTCGAAATAATGAATCTCGTTTAAAATTATAGGCTAAGTAAGATAAATTGGAGAGATAATTTTATCTTGAATTTTTGCTTTAGATAGTATGCACTTCACACTTACACAAATTTTTGGGATGGAAACAAAAGACCTAAAATGCCATAAAGCAAAAATAAATAAAAAGAATATATATATATGGTATAAATAAAAACATCACTTATTAAGCTGGATAATTATGCCTCAAGAAGCATGATTATTCACGCCTAACGGTGGTCAAAAGAAACAAATAAATCCCCCTTAGTTTGTGGCCTTGTTTACTCGAATCCTTAAACCCGAGGGTTGTTTTCTCATTTGGTGCCCTATGACCTTCTGGTTTGGGAGTCATCCGTTAAAGGCTCGCTACATGGGTGAACTAGAAAGCCTAAGAAAATTAAGGGAAGAAGAAAAATAATAATAATAATAATAAAATAAAAATAAATGGCTTGATGGTTAGAGTTGAAATCCCAAAATCTTTAATATCACAAAGTGCATATTATCTAGGTTTATGAAAGATAAAATATTCAATCCAATTTTGAATTCTTACCTTAATTGAAGACAAGATCTTGCATAGAGACTAAGTTTAAGGAAGAATGATTTTGGTGGACTTATGACCTTAGATCGCTTATATTTTTGCAAAAATATTTCATAAACTCGTCTCTCCTTCAAAATGAGTTTTTCAAAATACTAACATTTGTCTTCCTTCTTTATGAATTTTGTGGGTGCAATCCGCTGAAAACCCTAAGGAGACAACACTCCTCCTTTAGGGTAATCTAGAGGTTTAATGACTTGTTGCACATGCTCAGTGCAATCGCGTCACCTGCGAAAATGGTGTAATAACATTTGTAGTATAGTTTTTCTTTTCTTGTTTTGCTCGGGACGAGCAAAAGATAAGTGTGGGGGTGTGATTAGTCTACGATTATGCATTATTATATCACATTTCCCCACCGATTTATGAATAAAATGTCGGTCTAAACTGTGTTTTAGTCTCTATTGCAGGTAAATCAAGAGTTTGAGGGCAAAGGAGTAATAAGAGCTTAATTAAACCCCTTTTAGGGTAATTAAATCCGCATTATTTGGAGGCCAAGTAAGGGATTATCTAGAAGATACGTCGAACCTAGACTCCTGCGCACGTCAGACGAATATTCGAGAGAATTACTAGAAAAGGAATATACCAAGAAGACCCTGGAAGCCAGAGGAATATCCTCGCCAAAACCAGGGAAGTGATTCCCTGGTATTGCGCGGATCTGCGGCAATTGCCGCGTTTCCGCGGCAATTGAGTGGAGCCACGCGTCGATTTTCGATGCGTGGCCCCGTCTCGTCTTCCAGAGACTTCCTATGCCTATAAATAACCCTGTATTTGGCCAAAACGTGAGAGTTTTTCGTTTTTTAGGAGAAGTTTTGGATTTTAGGTTAGTATTCTTCATTTCTTTTATTTTGTATTTTCATTTCGTTTTTAGATCTTGTAGTAGGGCTGAGAGATTCAGAGAGAGATAGAGAGGGATTGATGTAATAGATGGTGACAATCTATATAAATGTGCCTCCTTTCTTTTCTATTGTAATCTTCTCCATCTTCTACATGATGCTTAACTAGATTTTCTTCTCATGGTGACTAACTACTAACCACTAACCATTTAACCACTTACTTGATAATCCACATAAATCTAGTAGCCTCTACAAGGCCTTGCTCTTGCAAGAGCCATTGATGGCTCATGATGATGGGTTCTAACATCTAACTTGCTAACCAAGGTAACTTTCTCTTATTTCATGCTTGCTTCTAATGGTTTGATGATCTAATGTTTGTATTAGCTTGCTCTTGATGCAAGTTTGAATGTGATGAACCATCTTATTTGCCATACTTTGTATCGTCTCTTGAAGCCAAGGATTAGTGATGGCCAAGGATCCATGTGAGGCAACTATCACTAAGAGGTTAGCATGGTTAGTGGAGCAATTAGTAGTTAGTAGCCATGAGTTTTATTTTACTGTGTTTTGAAAATTATTTCCAAAATCCTTTTCTTATTTTTCTATCGATGTTTTCACCATCCTCTTAGTTCACCTTTGTTTCATCTTCTTTTCTATTTGTTTCTCAAACCACTTCTCTTTTGTTTTCTTCGCCGTTTTCATCGCCTTCTCTACCTACCACTTTCTTGTTTTCCTTTCCTTTTCTTTTCTTTCTTTTTCTAATTCTTTAACAAAGACGAACTGTTAACATAAAACGTGAATAAAAACTGTTAATACTTCTATCGCCTCCCGTCCCTGTGGATTCGACCCGTTGAGCCAATGCTATAACGGAAGTATCGAGGGAACATTAGCACATATACGAGCTTTTCATTGATTTCATAATACACCATTTTAGAGTGCTAGTTTCTCCTCGATCATGTACCCTTGGGCTAACAATCTCCCTATTTTTGATGATGACAAAATATATGAGTTATTAAGAACAAATAAAAAGAAGAGCTTAGAATGCTCCCTCTAAAATTATACTTATCTATCAAGTTCAAAATATTCATGACTAAAAGATGTAACAATAACAAGCAAGTCATGTGCATATAGGTATAAGTTTCATAATATAGAACATTATGAATAAACGGGTCAACCTCCTTCCATGCCTCTAACCATAAAAAAAAAAAGGTATGCAATAAAGAATAAGATACCAATAATTAAATATTTGCATACAAAATGAGAAAGAATGGATAAGAGATAATTGGTAATGCATGAAACTTAATCTCAAAAAACAAACAATTAGAACTAACAAACAAATAAATCTAAATAATAACAATAGCTCTAAATACTTCTCTCACTTTTTATCATACACCAAAAAGCAAAATACCAAGTGAAAAAATCAAAATACCATTTGAAAATAGATCACTTGAAAACTATCATGATACCAATTTAAAATAAAACTCAACATAATTGAAAATTTTCATGAAAAGTTATGTAAAAACCAAGGAAACTCATAAAACTCAAAACATCATGTATCCATCATACAAACATTTAATTCACCATAATTTAAGAATATCTATTGTAGTTGATTATACACGTATATTGCATTATCTATTATTGCATTCCTACATTTATCTTGTAATAAACTCTGTTATTACCTATCTTAATGCCTAATTTGTGTAGGTGATAATTAATGGAGAACGAGAGGATAATCCTAAATCTAGTCCAACCAAATCAGATTTTAGAGGATTTATTTCACAATTGAGGATTGGTGCATTTATTTTGAAGATCCCAACGCCAAACTGCAAAACTAAGAGGATAATATGGGATAACAGAGAAGATAATCCCAAATATATCTCATTTAATTCAGATTTACATGAATTTATTTGGTTAGCTTGAAAAAATCAATATGATATTGTCAAAATTTAGAGATCTAAAAGAGATATTACCAGAAGATCTTTTCCGTTTGGCAAGGATTTGGTCCATATCTCCAACCTTATTAGAAGATCTTTTCTGTTGGGCTAGCAATTTGATCTCATCCTCAAGCACGCTCTCCCTCCCAATTTTCCTATAAATACCACCACATGTAGAAGGCAAAAGGGCACCACTCTGGCAGAGAGTTAGGTTTAGATTTTTGTTTCTAGTTTAGCTTAGATTTTTTTTCCTTTTAAATGGAATTTATGATTTCTTATAACTTAGGTTAAAGAGAATTTCATTAGTGAGAGTTGTAAGAGTGACAGTCAATGTGACTTTCCTCTTTTTCTTCATTGTTACTCATTTTAGTCGATCGTTATTTCTATGTTATTCCTTCTCTTGTTTTTGTTTCACTTTACTCCAAGGTAAACCTTCACAATGATCTAAGGTATGATAATTCATAGAAGAGATAAGTAAATTTTCTTATTTTTCTTTCTTTATTTCTTAGTTTACAAATACACTTCTTCATTCTTTCTCTTTTCATTCTCTTAACTCAGGTTTCCTTTTTTTTATAACAACATCACCACCATCTTCTTCTTCTATCATCTTCTTCTTCTAATTACACCCTTAACATTTCTCTTTTCTTTTAAAACAAAGAAGAAATATTTTAACCGGTATTAGTAACTTAGAAAGACATACTAAAAGCTTCTATTGCAGTCCCTTCTTATGGATCACAACCCGCATAACCACTTGCTAAAGCGGTAATATTGAGCAACCTACATGTTTTCTTAACTTCTATTTTTCTGTACAGTCTCGGGCTCGATCAAATTTTAGATCAGTAGTCAAGAGGTTTAGTGAAAAATATCGGCCAATTAGAAATCAATAGAAACATAATCAATTTTAATATCTCCTTTCTCATAATGATCTGTAAGAAAGTGATATCAAATATCTATATGTTTGGTCTTTTTATGTTGATTTGCATTCTTGGTCATATAAATAGTACTAATATTATCACAAAGTATTTTAATATGGTCATAATGTAAATCATAATCAAGAAGAGTATGCTTCATCCATAGGACTTGTGCATAACAAGCCCTGGCTGAAACATACTCTGCCTTAGCGGTTGAAAGGGCTATGAAATTTTGTTTCTTAGAAGATCACAAAATGAGGCAATTTCTAAGAAATTGACAAGTTTCACTAGTGCTCTTCCTATCTACTCTATATCTGGCATAGTCGGCATACAAATAACTCGTCATTGAGAATTTTCTGATCTTTAAATACCACAAGTCCATTCTAATAGTGCCCTTAAGGTATCTAATAATTGTTTTTACTGCAATCAAATGAGATTCTTTAGGACAAGATTAAAATCTAGTACAAACAAACACTTAATATAATATTCGGCCTACTAGCTGTCAGGTAAAAAGCTATCAATCATGTTACGATAGAGTTTAATATCAATATTTTTTATCTTTTTCATCCTTGTCAAGATTAGTTTGTGATAGCCATGGGAGTCTTACTAATTTTCGCATCTTCAAGCCCAAATTTCTTGATAAGCTCTCTTGTATACTTATTTGATTGATGAATATCTCATCACTCCTTTGCTTGATTTGGCCAAAGAGGTAGTTGAGCTCTCCTATCATACTCATTTCAAACACTTCCTCCATGCATGATTCAAAATTCTTACAAAGTTTTTCATTAGTAGATTCGAAAATAATATCATCAACATATATTTGCACAATCAAGATATCATTTTCAACATGCTTTGTAAATAATGTAGTGTCTACTTTACCTTTCATAAAACTATTGGAAATAGAAAACTACTTTAATCTTTCAAACCAAGTTCTTGGAGCTTTTTTAAACCGTACAAAGCCTTTTCAAGTTTGAAAACAAAATCCTAGGATCAACAACACCTGGGGGTTGTTCAACATACACTTCCTTTTTGATAAAATCATTTAAAAATATGCTTTTAATATCCATTTAAAAGTGCTATCGATGCAAAGGTTTTCTCAAAATCGATGTCTTCGATTTGGATGTAACCTTGGACCACTAACCTAGCTTTATTCTCCAACTTATTCTAAAGATCCATTTAGGACCAATAGTTTGTCTATTATTGGGCCTAGCGACAAGATAGCAAACTTGATTACATTTAAATTGATTTAGCTCTTCTTGACAAGTAACCAATATGAGTAGCTCTCAATTTTGAGAATATTCTTGCCTCAATATGAGAAATGAATAAAAATAGCCACAAATATCATGGACTTTAGAGCAAGTGTTACCCCTTTGGATACATCACCTATGATGAGGTCTTTGGGATGGCTTGTAGCATATCTCCAATTCTTTAGAAGTGGTTGAGCTGGCTCCTCCACTTCAACATCTTGAACTTCACCATTGTATTATCCTTTGGCTTGTCTTCATCATTTTGAGCCGGCGAGTCCTTCAATGAAATTTTTCAATGTCTTCACCTAAAAAATCAATTTCTACAATATTCTTTACAAGAGTGTTAGATTCCTCAAACTTAACATGCATAAACTCTTCAATAGTCAAAGTTGACCTATTGAAAACTCTATAGGCCTTACTAGTGTTTGAATACCCAACAAAAATAGCTTCAAAGAATTTCGGATCAAACTTTCCTAAATTACCTTTGGTATTCAAAACAAAGCATTTATATCCAAAAACCTTAAAATATGAAACATTTGGTTTTCTTAGGTAATAAATCTCAAAGGGAGTCCTGTTAGAATTTTTGTTAAAATAAATTCAGTTTCTAATATAACATTAAGTGTTTGCGGCCTCGCCCATAAGTGTTTGCGGCCTCAGCCCATAGATATTGAAGGAGCTTGTATTCACTAATCATTGTCCTAGCCATCTCTTGAAGAGTACGATTCTTCCTTTTAACGATTCCATTTTGTTTTGAAGTTTTAGGACAAGACAATTCATGCCTAATTTTATTATTCTCATAATAAGTGATAAAACAATGATAGATGAACTCACCACCTCTATCACTCTTTATGCGCAAAATCAGAAATTCATTTTTTTAACACTTATTCTAAAAACATG